>LGRX02020948.1:0-15105 GCA_001247695.2 Cymbomonas tetramitiformis
TGAGACTCAATACCGACCAATTTCCTTATTTGATTTCCTAGTTTTAATCGAGTTGACGGTCTTGTGAATTTGGTTAACGTGTTCCAAAATGTTTTATTGGTTTCTTTACAATGTAAATGTTGCAAAATAGCTAAAGAAATATCAAAACATTGATTATTATTGTTGTTCAATGTAATACAACTTTTCTTTTTGAATCGTTCTTCTTTATTTCTCGATTGTGGATTTGAAGAACCCCCTTTAATAGCTTTAACGGTGTGGACGAAAAGAGTAATACTTTTAATAAATCCATGTTCTTTTAATTTTTCACTTTGAGCTATTTTTTCAATAGCTTTTTGTAGATTTTCAGGATGATATCCTAAATAAATATCATCGTTTTTTATTACATAATTATCTTCAAATTGTAACTCAAAGGATATCAATTGTTTGTCATCACTTGATGCTTCGGGAACAAATCTCCGTAAACCTTTTATTTCAAAAAGATTAAAATCGATTGGACCGTAGATATCTTTTCTAGTTTTAAATTTATCAATATACTCGGTGCGTTTGGTTTTTTTAATTTCTTTGATATTTTTAATATCAGTTTTTACATTATTTACAAATTTGTTAACCTTTTCATTTTTCTTCTTATTTATATTTTTTCGTGAAATTTCACGGTATTTTTTGAAAGTTTTAGATTTTCCATTATATTTGTCTTTGATTTCTGTTTTCAACGATTTTTCATAATCATTTTTTGTAATAAATGTTTTAGATTTTTTTCTTCCATTTATTATTTTAAAACTTTCAAAAATATCTTTTAAATCAGCAAAATCTTTTTTAGTTTTTGCATCCTTCATTTCAATGTTTAAAAGTTTCCATTGTGTAGGTGTTAATTTGATATTTGAGGTGTTAAGTTTGGACATGGGAGAGGCTTTTATAATATATATATAAGATTATTTCTTTAAGCTCAATTGGGTTAGTACATTGGACTAAAAAATCACAATAATTTTGAGTATTGTGTTAGTAATTCATACTGTTTTGGTATGTCGAATGATGATTTTTTAAGAGCTTGAATCATATCATCAATAGTGATATTGTATAATTTGACGGAATTTGCTTTGATGGGCAAACCTCTTTTAATTCGTAAATTTAATATACGTTGTTTTAAAACTTTATCTTTGTTAATCTTATAATGTTTAGCCACATCTAAATTGTTTTTTTCTGCTGATTTTTTGTAATAAGTATTTCCAAACTTTGAAATAACTTTCTCCATATATATGGGATATAATATAATAACCAAAAATATTTTTAAATTGTTTAAGTTATATAAAAATGGACATTTTAAACAATTCATGTGATTTTCAAGCATTTGTTTCAGGAATTATTCTTATTATAGGGGCTGTTTTTACGGGAATTAGATATAGTCGTTGTGAAACTATAAATTCACCTTGTATAAATTGTAAAAGGAAAATACTAGAACAAGAAGAAAATACTATAAATGTTTAGAAATTTTAATTTCTTTTTATATCTATTATATTCTAATAAAACAATGGGTTACCGCAAAGGTGAGAAAATAACAGATGAAAAAACTTTAGAAAGATTGAAAAATGCAAGATTGAAAGCTTTAGAAGTACGAAAATTAAAAGCCGAAGAAAAAAAAAATATCAAAATTGCAAAAGATCTTGAAAAACAAAAAGAAATATTAGATGCAAAAGAAGTTATTAAAAATCACCAAAAACCGGAAAAGGACGAAATTGAAATTCAACCGGAAGTAAAAAAAGAAGTTGTGAAAAATAAAAAAATAAAAAATAAAAAACCAAAAGTTATTATTGAGGAAATACATGAAAGTTCTAGTTCTAGCGAAAGCGAACCGGAAGTTATAGTTAAAAAAAAAAGAATTTCCAAAAAAAGAAATAATAAAAATATAGATAATAGCCCTCAATCACCTCAAAAAACCAATACTCATTATGATAAAGCTTATAGATCATTATTTCCTGAACTTTAATATTAATAGAAAACTTAAATGTTACAAACTCAAAAATTAAAAAATAAAGATTATGAAATTAAATTACCGAAAGGCGGTGCTTTCAATATAAATACAAACCCAGATTTTATTAATATGCATTCCGTTATATTGGCGGTGGCAAAACGAGGTGTAGGTAAAACTTGCAGCTTTTCTAATTTATTAAGGTTAATGAAAAATAATAATGCATTAGACAGTTTAATTTTAGTTAGCCCTACATACCATAATAATCAACATTATTTTAAAGATTTACCATTGGACAATGAAGATATATTAGAACCTTCAATTGAAGCTCCCCAAAAAATAGAAGAAATTCTTGACACCGAAGCTCAAGAATACGAAGAATATCATGAAAAGTTGAAAAGATGGAAGAAATTAAATAAAATGTTAAAAGATAAAACAAAATCAATTCATGATATACCAAATGAATTATTAATTGAATTTGAGGACACAATGTATAATCCACCGGAACATAAATATAATGGGAAAAAGCCGGTGATTGTGGTTTTATTAGATGATTGTCAAGGAAATGACATCATGTTACCAAGAGCTAAATTAAATCAACTTGTAACTACTCACCGTCATAAAGGTAAATTAAAAAATGGTGCTTTGGGAGTTACTTTATTATTTGCAACACAAAATTATACAAGTAATCAAATGGGCTTAAATAAATCAATAAGAGGCAACTTAACTCATATATTAGTTTTCAAAAATAAAAATATTAAAGAGTTAGAAAAAATTGCGGAAGAATGTTCGGGAGAAATAAATCAAAATACCTTTTTCCAAGTTTATGATAAAGCAATTCAATCACCTCATGACTTTTTATTTATTGATTTACATAAAAAGAGTACACATCCAAGTGGATTCAGGAGAAACTTTAATGAGTTTATTATTCCAAATACTTTAGATTGACTTCATACATATTGCTTTCAAACAGTTTTTGCAGTAACTATTTAGAGGTCCGTCACCCATATCATCATCAAGAATTATGCAGCTAGCACAAACAGCCTTGCAACAAACAAAACAAGGAGTGCATTTCACTTTTTGCAGTGAGTCACAAGTGACGCATTTTACAACTGAGCAAATATCCTGTGGTAAACACACAAAAATAAAAAGAAGTTAGGACTTTTTGGGAAGAAGGAAACCATGCTTATCATGGTAAGAGATGTTTAACTCATCCATCTTTTTGAACTTTGCAAAGTATTCCTCAACACTGGGAGGCCTTTTCTCTTGCCGTGCTGCTGCAAAAAACTGGTCAAACTCAAGCTTATGACTTCTCAAGTCAAAACTTATCAAACCCTTTTCGCTTGCAGTTGCAAGGTTTCCAGCCCAAAAGCCTTCCAAATATCTCATATCTTGCTTGAGAACTTCCTCATATGTATGATAGAAATATTTTCCCTCATGCGACTCCTTTTCACTGCGAACTCGGGCAGCTCTCAAAGAGTTTATCTCTTTGTGATAACTCTCAGGGTCTTTCTCCATCAAGTTAAGCATACGGGTAACCCCAAGTCTGCTTTCATCGCTGTATGCTGGGAACCGAAACACTTTGAAGTTGACATATTTCTCTATAAAGATAAGATAACTCACCTCGCAGGGGCCGGTTTTCTCACTTGCTGCTTCAACATCGGTTGGTGCTTCAGCCTTTTGACAACTTGGGCACTGATATTTGTACCCTGCGTTAAAATCGCAGTGAACTTCCAAAAACTCGGCCATCGGTAACAACATGCCGTGAAGTTCTCTTGTGTTAGGGTCATACTCTTCACCAAAAGAACTAAGTATGACTTCCTTCACTTCGTCTGCTGTAAAAAATACACAGGAGTCACAATAGTCACACTTTAATTCTGTCGGTGCATAAGTTTCTTCTGCTGGTTCTTCGGAATCGGACTCAGCTTCTTCGTCGCTGTTTTCAAAACGGAGGTGTTGACCTCCCGATTTTTCCTCGGCATTTTTCAAAGGTTCCTCTAACTGTGAAATAGCCTCTGTAGGCTCAACCACTTGTAACACATGCGTAGTCTGCAGCTCTTCGTTTTCCTTTTGAAGGGCCTTCACCATATTCTCCTCGACCTCAAGTTGTGTTTTTAGCTCGGCATTTTCATGCGTAAGCTCACGGACCTTTTCAGAAGACTGCTCACATATTCTTTCGAGCTCTGTTATTTTGTCCCCTAAAGCGGCATTTTCGACTTGCAACTTTTTCACTAGAGCTTGAAAGTCACTTACGTCATCGTCGGGCATTTCAGCGTCTGTTGCTGAAGGAAAATACTGCAACCTTTCTTCTTCCGATTCACTCTCTTGCGATTCAAACTGAGGCTGCGAAACAGTAGTGACTGCGACTGGAAGAGTAGGGTCCAAGTAACGAAACTTCAAAAGCGCATTTACGCTCCCTTGAGAGTGCTGGCGCTCGAGCTCTTCACGCTCCTTTTCCGCTGAACCAACGGAAACTTTTAACTTTTTGTCAGCTATATCTTGTCTTTCTTTAATTCTTTTTTTACTCGCTTGTTCTTGTGCAAGCAAGTGCCTACAATAATCGCGAAATAAAACATCGCGAACGCCCTCCGCAATAGCTGCCGATGCGGTAGTTGTAGCGTAGTCTACAAGCGAGGGAGCAACAACTGTTCTCCATGTTTTACTCGTTGTAAACTTGGGCGCTTTCTCCCAACAACGTGAACAGTACAGGTATCGGCTTTTGTGTTTGCATGCCGCATCTCCGGGTTCAATACGCGGATTATTGCGTACTTTGTCAAAGTTAATGCCTCCACACGGTACAGCTTTTGCAATAAGATACGTAGAGGGCTGAACTTTTGAATTGCAGTCATATTCTGTGTTATTCGACAGAGTTAACATTTTTCGAGGAAGCTTCAAGTAAGTAACAAGTAAGTAACAAGTAAGTAACGCGTAAGTAACTAGTAAGTAACCTGTAAGTAACAAGTAAGTAACAAGTAACTCTGCAGTAACTCACAAGTAACTCCCAAGTAACCTTTAATGAAAAATGCAATATTTTTTATTATTCATTTTATTATTTATTATTCATTTTATTAATTATTTTTATTATTTTTATTATTTTAATTATTATTTTATTTAATAATTGTCACTATAAAGTTACTAATGAGTTACTAATGAGTTACTTAGGAGTTACTTGAGAGTTACTAGTTACTTACTAGTTACTTACTAGTTACTTACTAGTTACTTACAGGTTACTTACTAGTTACTACTGTATACGATACTCGAGCTTAAACAAATTTGATACATGCTATAAAATAATGTTTGGCCACCCTAAATAATCAGTTAACAACTATGGCTAAAACACGTGGTACGAAACGCAAGCAGTGCACTCGCATGCAGTGCATAATATGCAATAAAGCATTTGGAGGTATTCCGTTCAATGCAATGCCTCTCGCAAGGGGAGAGTGTTGCGAGTCGTGCCATACTTCAAAGGTTATCCCCGCAACCGTCGAACAAAATGCGGAGGCACAAGCGGGTTCTTCCCGCGGTGTCAAACGTGAACGCAAGTCCGATTCCGAACCCGAGCCTTCTCCTAAGAAGGAAAAGAAGAAACGTTTCCGTCCGATTGAAGGACCTGGACCAACGGACAAGACACCCCCGACTCCGAAACCTGAACACCGTATGTGCCTGCGCTCCTTTATTGAAGCAAAAAATAAGGGTGCTATTACTCCTCCAGGAATCGGACAAAGGTGTGCTGTATCTGACGGTCCCTCTCTTGGACGTATAAGAGAGAAGCGTGGTACGGCATCCGAACGCATGGAACAAAAGGTACTTGCAGAAGCATACGACGCAGAGATGGGCACATATTACAGTAGAAACTCTATTACTTTTTTAATTATATAATGAATTTCTTTAAAAAATCGCTGTAAAGATAAATTTCGAATTAATTATTGAAATATGACAGGTAGGCGTGAAAAGATAAAAGATAAGCCAAAAATTAAATATTGGATCTCGTCTTTTCACAGCTGGTAAACGTAGAGATAAAGTACGTATTTAATTCCGCGCCTCGGACAGACGTGGCCGAGCAAAAATAATGTTAAAGCGAAAAACAAACTCGGTAAGCACGCTGTGAGATTATTGAAAGCGCCATTTTCAAATATCAAGCATATACGTACATTCTCAGACCGCCACGTTCTACTTACAAATAGCTGGCCGCTACGTCAGCCTACGCCCGCACGGTAGCACTATTTATAAGAACCTGATGCACGACAGCGGCCTCACTTTCCACTTTATCTTTAACATGTCTGGTGCGCTCTGCATCCTTTGCAAGAAAACACCCGAACTTTGTACATGTTGCAAGACTACCAGGGGCGAGCTGCATGTGCGCAAGATCAAGCTGAATAAACTCCCGCAGGCCACGTTGTCAAATTTTGGTTTCAAAGTAGACATACCCCGTAGTCTTGTGAACATTAACCCCACAGTCTCACGGCCTCTTTGTACCAGGATCCCTTTGGATAGATGGAAGATGGACGCATTACACGACACCTCATATCATGTGATCATACTTTACAAACCTCCGCATTACATGACACCGCACATATACCATGTGATAATAATTTACAGAGCTCCGCATTACACGCCACCGCACATATACCATGTGATAATAATTTACAGAGCTCCGCATTACACGACACCGCACATATATCATGTGATAATAATTTATGGAGTCCCGCAAGGGCCTGGTTCCCTGGTAAGACAAACAAACAACACATTACTTAAAATTTAACGCGGTGACCGCATTTCAAGGCTGGCAAAGATAACGATAAAGTTCAAATCTAAATAATTAAAACGGCGTACCTCGAAGATAAAGATAAGGACAAATTTCAAAAATATATAATTGATGTGTCCCAAAAAGTTGTACTTTTCAAATTGTTTTTCACTTGCCAAAAAAACAATAAAAAACAATAGAGTTTCTACTGTACCCTTCGCATTTTCAAGGCGTACTCGCAAAACCTGGAGACAAGTGGGTAGACCAGTTTGCACCCGAAAAACCCGATGAACAGGAATAGAATAGACACCAGAATACATAGCTATTAAATACTTTGTATTATTTGTCTATTACTTGTTCTATTATTTGTTCTAGCTTCTAGTTTCTACCTCGAAAAATTCTATCAGTTTACCGCGTCCTGAATAGCCAGAGGGTACGAGACTTTGACAATATTATCGGTGTGTAAACACCCTCTGCATGCGTTGGGGTACCGATTAGCCCACTCTTCTGTATATCTGTGCTCGTAATTTAACAGCATATAGCAGGCACAATCGGTCTTGATACCGGCGTCCATATCCGCGCAGTACGCCGATTGCGAACGAAATATGCAAAACTTGCAACCTTTCCGTGCGCATTTCAAACAAATGCCGGTCTGTTGTTCTTCGGGTTTGTTGCAAAAAAAGTTGCTGCAACCTCTCGCAACTTTTACGTGAAGATCAGGGTCCCGAACTCTTGTTGAAACAAACAGAGGCGGCGGGGGCGATGCCGCTGTCGCTGTCGCTGTCGCTGTCGCTGTCGCTGTCGCTGTCGCCGCTGTTGCTGTCGCCAAATGCGCTGCAGGCTTGAAACCTGCGGGCGCTTTTAAAGCAGCGCGATACTCTTGCCTACGTTTTTTCATAGCTTGCAGGTCTGTTACGGGCATTTTGTCTAACGCCTTCTGAATAGTCCTCGTTAGGACAATCGGCGACGCGGCATGCGTTTCAGCCTGCTGAGCGGCTTCCGATGCCTGCTGAGAGGCTTCCGATTCAACTAAGAGGTCTATAGTTACCTCTTCTGCAACGAACTGCTTACGGGTTTGACGGGTTTTCGGCATTTTTAAAAGTTGAAAGTTTGTCGTTTGTGAGGGGTAAGTTTCTGTGTTCGCAAGTTTGTGTAAGTTATTTTTACAAACTAGCAACAGTCCTATTGTAAGGGGGTCAGAGCACCCCGTCATTGACATTTATTAAAATTTATTTTAAAAATCATTTTTTTTATGAAAATATTATTTTTCTAAAATTTCGCGCTGATCATCACTAGCAAACTGAAATTCTCAAATTCCAAATACTTTATGAGATATTACGACTCTGTCCTTTCCATGCAAATTTTGTAAAACTCACTATCTAATTCAACCCCTATGTATTTTCGATTATTGTTTTTACAAGCAATTAAACTAGATCCAATACCCATAAAAGGATCACAAACAAGGTCATTTTCATGTGAATATGATTTAATTAAATATTCCATTAATTCTATTGGTTTAGAACATGGATGTTTACTTTTGTAATTTCCGTTAGAAAATTTCAAAACTGATTTTGGATATCGATAACCGTCTTCACATTTGGTCGGTAATCTAGCGCAATGTTTGGTATATATATTCGTAGTATTTGCACTAGATTTAAAATATGGCTTTCCGGGCGTTTTTTGCGGGTTAAATGTAGGTAGTCTTTTATAAAATATATAAATCATCTCGTGGCTTCGCAATGGCATCTGATTTGCATGAAAAAATCCTAAAGATATACTCTTAAAATATACTAAATCATATCGAAACCATGCTTTATTACTTTCAATTATCTTATGTCCAAATTTAGTTGTGGTTAGAAAAATATAACATGTTTTTTCTTTACCTATACGCTTCAAATGTTTCCACAATAAATTTAAATCAATTATTTCTTTATCCCATTTACAAGCGGTTTGGTTATAAGGTAAATCTAATACAAATAAATCTACGGAATTATCATTTATTTTGGGGAAAATATCGAAACAGTTTGCATTATGAATTTCAAACATTAAATTATTAAATTTATTTATTTATTTTATACTAAACAAATTCTAAATGAGACCGCAATTAACCGACGCGTACACAAAACAACAATGTTTAAAAATGATGGATATAACAAATAAAGTACCAAATTCTCAAAAAATGTTTAAAAGTTATGGCAATCTTTCTAAAAATAGCTATAGTATGACCGTACCTAGTTCAAATCCTGAATTATTTTATTTTGATCTAACAAATTCTCCTATAAATCCTATGCATTTGACTAAAGAATTAAAACATGATTTTGATTTTCCAAAATATATTATGCAAGAAGAGTTGTCTTCACAATCTACTCCAATAAGTTTCGAAGAAGAAGAAGAATTGTTGAGTGAAATTGACACTAAAGAAATTAATTCAGGTTTGAAAAGACTGCGTGAAGATTTTTCTCCATCTCCGTTAAACACACCCGACAATCAAGGCGAATCTGGTCCTTCATCAAGGACAGTTGCAAATCCACTATTAAGACAAGCATTATCCTTTTCTTTAGCAAGTGATACAGACATTATTACCGGTGTAAATCGAAGAAACCCGACGTCTCCTAATAGAAATTTCTCACCGGCAAAAACACGTTCACGTACTACAAATAACAATTAAAAATTTTATCATATTATAAATTATATGTCTCGAGAAAATTGGATAAAAAAATTAAAAGAATGCTCACGTGAATATCATGCATCAAAGAAAAGCATAACCAAGTCTAAAAATCTAAAAGTTATAAAACCTTCAAAAGTATCCACAAAGCTTGTTGCTCCCAAATTACCTAATTATAAAAAATTACCTGATAATCAAAGCAAAGCTTTAGCCAAAACAATTTTCAATTTGGAAGCTCGCCCGTATATTCGACAACAAATGCAAATTGCTCGTCGTATTCGGGGAAATTTATATTAAAATGAAATTATTAATTTAATAATTTATGAATACATTTTGTGATAATAATCCTTCAAATATATTTTGTCAAAAAGCGAAAATTGTAGATGACACAAATTTTAAAAGTAATGATTTTAAATTTGAAAATAATAAAAGTAATAACAAAGATTCCACTCCGTTTGAGAGAATTCCAAAAATTAAAAATAATGATTTTACATCCCAAAAAATAAAAAAACAAACGGCGGAACTATTGAATGCAATACATGCAGATTTCAAAAATATTCCAAATCAAGCAATAAATAATTTTCTTGGAAAAAATACAATTAAATTTGATAATCCTACTCAAAAAAAATATGCTTTAGCTGCAAATTCAGCCTATGCATTTAGTTACGATAATAAAGCAAAATTAAATAAAATAATGAGAGAGCTTCCAAATTTTCAAATAGACCCTACATTAAGCGGGAGAAATTCGGTTACATTAGTTAATTCTATAAATAAAGAAGTAATCATAGCATATCGTGGAAGTGACGCTGAATTTTACAAATTAGAAACCATTTCTAAAAACCCTAATAGATTAAGTAATTTTGAAGATTGGTATGTGAATTTATTAACAACTATAGGCAAACAACGCACAACTCAAAGATATAACGAAGCATCCCAAAGATATGAAAATGTTTCTTAAAAATTTGGAAATAATTACAAAATTTCGGTAACGGGCCACTCAAATGGTTCCGGTCAAAGCAATTTTATTGCCGAAAAATATAATGTCGAGGGTCATCATTTTAATCCAGCTATTAATCCATTGCAAAAACCGGTAAACACACCAACGGAAAAACAATATGTTTATTCAACGGAAGGAGATTTAGTTTCATTACCGGCAAGAATTAAACCACATCCAAATTCTAATTATGAAATTATTCATGTCAATCCAAAACCGGGAACTGAAAATGATCTTGTAAAATTACATGATATAGAGCAAATGTATACCGAAAATTATCCCCAAACCGAAAGAGTTTCCACGGCAAGATCTAGATTTGGTTTCGCAAATGCTATAGGCGGTTCAGTTATGGGTGGTTATTTTGGATACTATCAACCAACAAATTCTAAAGATGAACATTATTTTAGAACGACTCAAGGTGTATTAGAAGGTGCATTGTTAAACGAAGCGCCCCCTATTAATTTTACAGATTTTATGGATACAATGGGAGTTAAAGAGACTTTAGAAGAAAAGAATTATTTACGGAAATATTTAGGGTTGCATCCAATTGAAGAAAAAAATATAGAAAAAGTCCCTAGTTATGACCCAATTACCGAAAAAATTAGAAAAATAACGGGTAGACAAAAGCAAGATAAAAAGTTATTTTCGCCTACAACCGGAGTAAGTTATGAAAATAGAAACATAAATTCAGGTAATTTTAAAAAGGGAATTAAATATGTCGAGTATGACGGCAATAGTTCAACACCTATAAAAGTCGGTGTAATAAATCCATAAGATATATAATATAAAATGGCAAATTGTAAATATAAAACTGTAAAAATTAAAAAGTCTACAAAAAAAGATAAAAAATTAATGGCAATTTTTGATAATTTAAAAACTGTTCATTTTGGTGCAAAAGGATATTCAGATTTTACTACAAATAAAGATATAAAAAGAAAATTTAATTATCTCAAACGTCATAAACCCAACGAAAATTGGAGTGCATGTGATACTCCCGGTTCGCTTTCAAAACATTTATTATGGGGTAATTCCACTTCATTAGAAAAAAATATTAATAAATATAAAAGAACATTTAATTTAAAATGAATATAGAAAAAGATCTTTTAACCCCTAAACTGGTGTAAATATTTCGGCCCTTTTTGGGTAGTTTCGTGTTTTGTCACTTACAAGTGGCATCGGTTGCATGCACGTGCTAGCTAAATCAACCATCCCTTAGACATCGATTGGCCCAACATTTTGATAGGCTATACGCATATTTTGACGCAATATATCCGCTAATATATCGAAATTGCCGTCATAATTTTGGGGGTTTCCAAACACAAACCTTTACAAAGCCATTGATTAAAAACGGTATGGACAGCCCACAACCCATGGGACACCTTCAGAGCATCGGCTTTGATCATAGCTTCACGTTGATATGCTGCTTGGGGTATGGATACCACGTCTACGTGTCGCTTTATACGCTTATTGTATAAAAAAACAAACAAAAAACAGAAAAAAACATCATATTCTCAATGTTTTCCATACTTAAGCTCAAATTTCATCATTTTGCAGTTTTTTACCACCATACTGGATATATTTGACGCATTTACGATGAATGGTCACTTGGACGATGCCATATTCCATCCGGAATGCATTCGGGTCCACGGCAAGCGTCTAAAATGACGAATATCTACATTTCATCTCGATTTTCTGCTTTTCACACAACGCTTTCCACACTTTCGAGGCACTTTTTCATGGATGAGAATGATGCCATGTGAGATATATAACATGCATATATCTAAAAGGCAAGTACTTCACCGTCAAGGATACACATATTTGCAAGGCCTTAAATGGCGCAAGACCAGTTATGGTGATGATCGACGTTGTTGACACAAAAATACAAAAAAACATCGCACAATTTGGGGTCGAAAATGACCCCAACACCAGTTTAGGGGTTAATTGTGGAAGCCGAAAGAATATTCAAAAATATTCCCAAAGCACATATTGAACTTATAGTCGATGATTATTTAAATAGAACCGAATATTACACTGAATTAGCCAATGGAAATATCGAAATTTCTAAACCAAAATTTAGGGACACGGAAGCAAATATTAAAAATCAATCTTTTATTAGTATAGATAATGAATAATATAATTTCATCACGAACTATATATTTAAATAGTGAAGAAAATTCGGCAGGTGATTCTCGAAGAATAGATGTAAATATACCTACAGCTTTATTAAATTATAGAGCTACAAGTAAATTACGTGTTGTCTTGAATTCCTTTTCGGCTGCTAAAACATGGTACACTATTAATAATTTTAATGGAATATTCTTTATAGGAAAAATCGATACTAATAAATTATTTCCCGTAGAAATTCCTTTTGCAAATTATACAGAATTAGCTCAATTAGAAACAGTTTTAAGTACAAATATAAAAGCAGTTTTAGATAATGAATTTGGATTTACCGGAACGGTTACCGTAGAATATAATGGTAACCCTATAGATTATAAAAATAAGTTTAAAATTACTTTATCAATTGCAGTTCCGAATATTAAGTTTGTTTCTTTTTCAGTTAGGAATGAATTCAATGCAAACAATCCTTTACAAGCTGAACTACAAACTAAAGTTATAGGTCCAAGCAAATATAACGACGCCGACGAAATTTTAGGTGGACGTGTAAATAGACAAACTAATAATTTATCAAATGTTTCTCAATTAATTGATTTATTTGAAATAAAAACACCTGACACAGTATTTGAATCTTATTATCCTTGTAATTTACAAACAAATGATGCACTATATTTGCGAATATCAAGTTTGCCTACTAACAATGTTGAGTCTACAAATTTATCCGCTATAAGTAGTGATAGCACTTCTTTGATTGCTAGCGATATTTTCGCTAAAATTCTTTTACCAAATGACTTGACTACAAACTTTATAGATTTTTTAAATCCCAATGACAATTTCGCTATTGACATTTCAGGATCACAATTGACTGAATTAAAATTTGTCTTGACCGACTCCAAAAATAGACCCATACCACTTGTGAGTCCTACCGAAGCTCGAGATGGAAGTATAAGTTATTCTATGTCAATAATTATTAAAGAACTTTTACAATTTTAAATTTTTTTATTTATGTTACTAATATATTATATATAAAACAATGTCTTTACCATTAAGTTTAGCATATGCTCTTCAAAAGGTTTCCGGGTATAGCACGAATTATTTCCGTCTTGAAACTACAAACCAAGATACCGCAACAAATAATTCTACAATAACTTTGAATCTTCCTTCAAACGTAATTATAAATTTAAAATCACTTGCCATGCATTGCGAAGCTCGAGCAAACGAGGCTGATATTACCATTCCGGGAGGTGCTGATTTTTTGAGAACCATGTTACCCAATGGACTTGACAAATTAATCACTCGGGTAGAATGCACGGCTGGAGGTGTGCAAATCCAGAGTGGTTATAATGGTTATAGCACCGTCGCTACGGTTCTAGACAATTTACAAACTACTTTAAATAAAGAAATTAGTTATCAAAGAGTTTTACAAAACCAAGAAATTGAAGTGACCGACCTTAATTATTATAAAACATTTCGACCTTTTATAATTCAAGAATTTAGAAGCTTTATAGGAGAGAGCGAGCCGAGTTATTTAGATACATCTCTTTTGCCACCTATTCAACTTCGATTTTATTTGCATGGGCCCGAAGTTTTAGGTGTTGTTCAAAATAGCTTGGGATTAGGAAATGGTTTAAATAACAACGGTCAACAAGCTTTAATTTCAGGTGGAAGATTTACTTTACAAAAACTTTATTTTACAATTGAAACTATCACCTTCTCAAATGGAGTCTATGATTCGGCAGTCGACGCAAAATTAAAAAGAGATGGATTTCTTGAAATTCCGTTCAAGAATTACTATTCTTTCACATCTTCACACGACGGTATGAGTAAATCTACACGATTTAGTTTAAGTTCTCAATCTATTGATGAAATTTATGCTGTTCAGCGTATAGGGGATTATCAAACTAAATCTCTCGGTCTTGTACAAATTGACAATAAAATCGGTCCTACTTATATACCGAGTTATTTTGACTTTAAATCTGGAAGATTAGGAAGTGGACAATTCAATGTGAATAATCTTTATATTCCAAATTACCGAAACGATGCATTAGGATATTTCAATTCGATGTGTGTTGCAAAAGCCGACCAATACATGACTAAATGTGGATGCAAAGTCAATAGTTTTGAGGACTGGGTGAACCATTATTTCACTTTTATGGTTCGCTTGAATATGCCTAGTGATATGGGCGTAAGAAATTTATCAGGTCTTGATAGTCGTAACCTTAACACAATGATGTATTTAGAGACTAGTGAAGGTACAAATACAACTGAAGAAGTATTAACAAATAATGAAGTGTTTGTAATTTGTGCGTGTACAAGTGTTTTGCGCGTAGGTGTGGGACGTATGATTGAATTGATTGTTTAAATGTTTTATTTATTAATATAAATAAAAAAATAATGAATAGATTTCAACCAAATGACTCGGCAACAAGTTTGGGTGAAAGTATAGGTCAAAATAAAGCTGAATTACCACCATCTCTAATGCAAATGTCCGGGTTTAGACCACCTTCTATGCAACAATTGCCTTGTAAATCGATAAGTGACATAACTTTACCCCCAGCCAAAATTTCAAATGTAAATGAATTAGCTGGATATAAATCTTATATTTTTGGACATGGAGATAA
>LGRX02020949.1:0-21035 GCA_001247695.2 Cymbomonas tetramitiformis
TTAACGAACGATACTCGGCCTTATATAGTGCACCCAACCCTTCCTCCCCTCCTGAAGCTACTATGGAGGTTCACAGGTAGCGATGGGGAGCCCGATTTCGGGGCTTGTTTTTAATGCAAACGGAGAAGGCCCTGCTTACGAGATATCGGAGGGTCTTTATAAGTCCACTTTAAATCCTCACCCGTCTGCCAAACTCCTGATATGGTCCAGTACGCACGCTTTGACGAACATCTATCGCGATAAGTGAGAATGGATTCGCCACGTACTAATGTGAAATTTCTTTAGTTATGTTTGTCAAGCACAACTTAGGATCACAACTCCGTCTACCTCAGTCGATATCTCCGGTAGCGCGGATGACTGGCCAAGAATCCGATGACAAACCACGGCGGCTTTGGCAAAGGTAGCATATAGCAGTTTTTATTTATCCACAGATATGATATCTCGCATGTATGCGTATCTGTGCAAGGGTATGATTTTGAACAAGGCTCACTACACCTTTAGCAAGGAAGGATCAATTTCCCGCTTCTATGCAACATAATGATAAAACATTAAGAGCAAGGTTATATAGATGATCGACATTTATTAGTATATATTACAAGAAGTAAGGGCATAAGGCTTAATATAATGTCTAGCCTTCATAGGCAGCTATAATGTCTGCTGCATTGGTCAGCTCTGTGGCTTTGACCCAGGTGTCATGCTCAGGGCCGTAGCCTGCATATCGCACTAAATAGTATTTGACACCTCTAGTGAACTTATCCGAGAGTATATGTGATATCTCAAACAGTGGTTGCCCTTCTTCGGTGATTATCTGTGGCAGAGGCAAAGGTGCTTGGATCGAGTCATTGTACAACTCTAATCTGGATACAGGCTGTACCGGATGAATACGGATATCGAGATTTCCGAAATCTAACTCGTATGCACGCCCATGGCTAAGCACTTTGGATATGGTGAACGGCCCAATATATGGCTGCTTAAAGTGTCTGCCTGCCTCTGTCAAACCAGTCCATTGAATAAACTCGGTCCGTAAAAGAACTGTCTGCCCAACTGCAAACTGCTTAGGCATGTGAGTCTTATTGAATCTGGCTTGGCTAATTTCTGCTGCTCGGGAAATGTTGTCTACCGCGTTGGCATGAACAGCCGAGTACTGGTCAAAATGATCTCGAATAGCTCTTTGTATTGGAACAGGATGTCGCGAACTTATGCACGAAGCGTCCACACAAAGCACAACCCTCTAGCCCTACTACTAGACAGTCTTACTTATTGTCAGTGCCTCCACAACACTAGCTCGGCTTTGCATATGTTTCCTTATATGACTGCACAGTTAGCTTGCTACTGTAACTATACAAAATCTCAAAATTTTGATATCTCTTTATCTTTTCTCACAACTTATGCAAGCTCTTTTTCTCAACATGAAAAAGACTGTTAATTACAGTTCTGACGCAGTCGCACAAGGACAAGTCCACAAATGTATATCTTTACAAGCAGAAGAATGCTGTGTCTTACAAATTATCTCATAACACTGCTGTTTTCGCGGTCTTAAGCGAGTCCTGGCTATTTTCGGAATCACTGTTACGAAGGCAAAACAAAAATGAGCGTCTGCCTCACCCTGCTACGCCGCCCTACATATTCTCGCTATCTCCAAACAAGTGTAACACCCATCCGTATTTCCGTATCTCGTCACTGTCATAACTCCTCGCGCGTATCGTACTGCGCGTGTCATACGTTCGTCACAGACTGCTACAGCAAGTGTCACAACCCGGCTGAGGTACACGATAAGCCGTGGTTTGTGACAGCTGTCGCGAACTTATGCACGAAGCGTCCACACAAAGCACACTTCTCTAGCCCTACTACTAGACAGTCTTACTTATTGTCAGCGCCTCCACAACACTAGCTCGGCTTTGCATATGTTTCCTTATATGACTGCACAGTTAGCTTGCTACTGTAACTATACAAAATCTCAAAATTTTTGATATCTCTTTATCTTTTCTCACAACTTATGCAAGCTCTTTTTCTCAACATCCCCCATCTGTAGCTGCCACTGACAGCACAGACATTAGACAAGAGCTTGCTCAGCATCTTCTGTCGTAACGCCATCCATTGCGAACTTGCCCATGCTGAAGGTAAACATACCCACTCCAGAAGCTTCTCCTCCTCGCAACATCCTGGCTCTTGTCAAAGGGTTGCGAAACACCATGACCCACATGCATCTTCTGCCAATGGGTCCATGCTCCAAATGCCCAATCACATGTAAACGTCCAGCGTGACACAGCTTACGAAAGTATTGTGCCCTGCTCTCTGTCATATCTGTCATGTAGTGCGATGGCACATGAATACAAGCCACCACTCGGCTGGCCAGTACTGCCAATGGCAACGCAATATCCAGCACTGCGAACCAGGGTGAAGTCACCACCGCGTCACACACCCCATACTTCTCCTTCCAGGCTCGATAATTGCCCGGTTGTAAAGCATTAAGGGCTTCGTGCCACTTCAACTGCGGATTCCAATCATTGTTCATAACCTTCAGGTGAGGCCATTCCAGCGACATAACCTTGCCAATGACACCTGTGCCAGCCCAAGGATCCCATACCTGTGTGATCTTCTCCCAAGTCACCTCGTGCGCCAAACGTCTGACCTCCTGAGGAACTGTCATCACCAACTCTAAGCCCCAATCCAGTTGACTGGCAATCTTCACCTGAGCTCTGCTCAGTTGCGTCACATCTCCTCTCTTCTGCACTTCCTCGGAGCTCATGGCCTGCACCGTGGACGTCTTGCGGAGACTTCTCGCGCGAGTGTGTTGCTCTGCACACTTCCTGCTCAAGATGGTGCGATGGCCCTCATGCCAGAATCCTGGCATCACTTCTGTGATCACTCTGCTGAGCTCCTCCTGGTTTCCCCAGGCCTCTCTGTCAGGAAGATCCCCCATGCTCCCTTCTTTTCTGAGCATCTGCCGCGAGGTCAGCGCCTGCCATGGGTCTTCACGTCCCGGCCTCACTGCACGATGCGGACCCACGTCTGCAGGCAACAATACCACATCTGATCCCAGCTTCTCTCTCAGCTGCAGCTCCATGGCCGCCATCTTGTCGACGATTGACGCGCTCACCTCGGCGGCAGCTGCCACCACGGTCCCACCTAAGCACTTGGGACATTGCCAATCCCCTTCAGGTACTCCATCCAGCGCTGGATTCAGACACCACGTGTGATAACCACGGTTACAGGTGTCACACGGCAACATGGCTGCCTCCCCATCTGTCCGCATGCACGCCTCACACGCGAGATGCTTGCTGGGAATGGCTGCACTGCAGTCGTACTGGTCTTTCACTTGTAGGTGACATGGTGCAATATTTTGCACTGTGCTCTTCTCCCGCAGCTTCGTGCTGTCCTCCAACACTACCACTCCATCTCTTTGCACCTTGACTATCTTCAGGATGGCTGACTTGGTGGCTACCTCCATGCCAGAGCGCGGTTGTTGTCGTATATATACGAAATCGCCTGCCTTGAACTGGTGCGGCTTCGGCTCGTAACTGCCACTCCTCCTGTACTCGTACCGTAAAGTGTCGCGGTGCTGAGCGATCTCCAGGTTGCACCCTGCATGTACCATGAGCCTCTTCACGATGGCGGCTCGCTGTAACAGATCATCAGCAAGTGTCTTCTCCTCCTGCTTCCCAAAGTCCAACTCGGGTCGAGCACGAAGATCCGGTGGCACCGTGGCTTCCTGAGCGAACAGCAAGGTGAATGGCGCCACTCCAGGGGACTGCTGCCTAGCTGCGTTGTAGCTGAGTACGAGTGACCAGAGCATCTCATCCCACTCGAAGTCCAGGCCCTTGTCGAGGGCCATCTTCTTGAAGCAAAACTTGAGGGTGCGTACCACCCGTTCAGTCAAGCCATTGCTCTCTGGGGAACTCGGTGAAGTCACTCTTCGGTCAATGAGACACTGCTTGCATAGAGCAGAGAACTCACCTTCAAACTCTGTGCCCCCATCCACCAAACATTCTGCAGGCGCCCCAAACACGGATAGAACATGATAGCGAAATGCGCTGGCGATGGTGGCGGCCTCCTTATCAGGGATTGGAACACACACGACGAATCGCGTGTAGTGCTCAATCATGACCAAGACGCGTTGGTTCCCAGCCTTCGTGGTGCGTTTCGTAGGCCAAGCTAAATCCAGGGACCAGCGGTACATGAAGGACTTGATTTCCAGCGGCGTGAGATTCGCCGCCTCCCGTGCATAGTGCGTCTTCACCCTCTGGCAAGTCTGGCACTGAGTGACCACTGCTTGCACATCCTGTTTCATGCCTGCCCAGTAATGGCGTTGCCACAACAGGTTCAGTGTCCGCCTGATGCCCCAATGGCCGGTCCTCTCATGGTGCTCACGCACCAACTGAATCCTGTCACAGGGCTTGGGCACCAGCAGCTCCTTACCACTGACGGTGACCATGTATAACTCGCCCATGAGCTCGTCCCAACGGTGGCGCGCTGCTCTCTTCCTTACCCTGTGATACTCCTCCTTGGGCACCTCCACTCTTCCTCCTGTCTTGACCCACGCGAGGCATAGCTCGTCCTCGTGTACATCGGGGTATCTTTCTCGGAGTGACTCCTGGTTGGTTACGCTGGCTAGCATGGCAACCATTCTCGTAGTGTCGGGCAGCTTAGGCAGCCTCATCTCTTTCTCCTTAGTCACTGGTGCCCACTCTGGGGCTGAGCTCGTCTCTGCTGGCTTGCCTCCAGGTCTTGAAAAGGCCTGCCGGTGACGTGCCTCGTAGCCCGCGAGCTTCATGGAGGCCATCTTCCACTGTCTGCGGCGTGGAACAGCGTCGGCGGTGCCTAGCCCCTGTGTACCTTTCTGCCCTTGGCTGCACATGCGTTGCAGTCGTTCTTCCCAGTCCTGATGGCTGAGGCGTCGCGCGACTTGCTGGGTGTAGCCGCTGGAACTGGTGATCCACTCTGCTAGTTGTGCTCGCACCGGCTCAGCCGTGCCCTCGGAGGTGGCAGCCACCTTGGTGGATTTCGCGATAGGGATGGCAACTAGCGTGCCATGTTCCTCCTCCTCACTCTCCTCACTCTTCGGCAGTTTGGTCGTGCTGACCTCGGCAATCGCATACAATAGCTCCATTGCTCTTCGGTCCATAGCAAGGCCAAGCACTCCTGCCAATTCTTCGTCTTTCATGCCATGTGCCGCGCGTAGCTCACCTGCGCTGTACCCCATGGCCACTGCCTTCTCATCCAGGTTAACCTCTCTGGTCTCCCCCACTTCATCATCATCTCCCTTCCTCACCACTGTGCCTGCGCGAGGCGCGCGAAAAGCACGAGAGTTTTGCGTCGCCAAGATGGTTGGCAATACTCTCATAGGCTCCCCTACAACGTTGGCGGTGTAGTGAGGCTTCCTGTCTCCCGTGACGACCCTGCGCGGCTTCCAGCCTCGCTGCAGAATATCGCGCACGTATCTGTCTGGTGGTCTGTCCACCCGCTCCATCACCAGATTGAACTGCTGATTTTGGAACAGATTGCTCCAATATGCTCGTAGACGATGCGCGTATGATCCCGCGCGCGCCGCGTCAAAGGACACCGGCTGGCCCACCACGCTGTTGATGATGGGAAACACCTCCTTCCTGACCTTCGAGTTCTCCCTGTGTGACAGCGGAGAAACGTTTTCTATCTAGCACATATGCTGGCGGCCTCTGAGGCTGCAGCTGTTGCAGCGTGGAGAGGACTCGCACTGCCTGGTAGAACAGTCTGCTGTGCCTGCCCTCCAGACCAGCCAGCTTACCAGCTGGTGACAGGTCCTGGCATGGATATCCACACACCATGACCCACTATTCTCCACTCAATGCCCCTGCATGTACAAGGTCAGTGAGGCTGGTGTCTTCGATGTTGCTGGGCAGTTGCTCCAAGTGGGCTGCCTCGGCACGGAACAAGTCAGGATGACGGCGGCTGAGCGCCATGCACCTGGCCCTGGCTACCGTCTGGCTGGACTTCGAGATGTCCTGGTAGAGGTACTTGTTAACCTTAACTCCGCAACGCAAGAGCATCTCTAGTCCAGCACACAGGCCCCCACACGGCTCATAGCAGACCACGCCCTCTTCTCTGGCTTCCCGGAAGAAGCTCTTGTCAATCACTCTCGTGTCGATCTTCTTCGGCACTTTGAGCTTACCACCCTCCATGGTCTCGTCGCCGTATATCGCCGGTGAGCCTCCGGAATGCATACCCCTGATCGGCCGGACCTGGCTGAGGGCATCCCAGGCGACTCGAGTCAACCTGCCCGAGCACCTGGCCACTTCCGGGTGGTCAGTGTCAAACATGACCCCCTTGTTACACTCCAGCTCTTCTTGGTAGTGCACATCAAACAGTCGATGGACTGCACTGGTCCCCAGCTGCTCCCTGACCATGTTCTCGCAGTAGTTGGCCACCTGGGCTTCTGGGCTTACTTCGGGACCAAGTGGTGGCTCCCTGGTTACTTCCAAGCAAATGATGTCTGCGAAACAGCGCGTTGGCCTCTCGGCACGCCCCGCTTCCCTGGCTCGGTCCCCTTCACGATCCAAACGGGCACCAGTCTCGTCTGCGGTGCTGGGCAGTGGGTACCTGGATGGCACATCCGCGTTCTCATTCTTCGGACCTGGTCGGTACTGGACCGTGAACTCAAACTCCTGGAGGCTGATGGCCCAGCGTAGGTGTTGACCTTGTAGGTCCCCCTTCTCCATGAGTGTTGTGAGCGGCGAATGGTCGGTGATCAGCGTGAAGTGGATCCCGTGCAGGTACTGTCGTAATGTGCGGATGGCCCACACCACTGCCAGCATCTCACCCTGGAAGCTCGCGTACTGTCTCTCGGTCTTCGACAGCGAGCGGCTGATGACCACACAGATGTGCTCTACGCCATTCTCGTCCTTCTGCCCCAGCACTGCGCCAATGCCATGGTTGCTCCAGTCTGTGTAGAGGAAGATGGGCTTGCTGTAATCAATGGGCTTCAAACATCTCCCCGAACACAGGGCATCCTTCAATGCTTGCAATGCCTGGTCCTGATCCTTCCCCCAAGCTTCCTTGACATCCAACACTTCCTTTCTGAGCAAGTCGTTCAATGGACGTGCCATCTCTGAGTAGTTGGGTCCCATGGGTTCCCCCACCAGACCTTTGTAATAGTTCATGAGTCCAAGGATGGAGCGTACTCCAGTTTTATCCTCGGGCTTGGGCAGCTCTTGGATGGCCTTGCACTTGATGTCCTGCGCGCCAATGGTGTTATAGCCGATGCGGTAGCCCAAGAAGTCCACCGTGGCTGACCCGAAGGTCGACTTGCCCGAATGCAGGCGTATCCCTGCATCCCCCAAAGTGCGAAGCACGGCTTCCACATCCTTGATGTGCTGCTCAGCGGTGTCTGAGTATATGCACACGTCATCGACGTACGCCACCGTGCAGTGTTGCAGGTGGCGTAGCTCGTAGTCCATGATCCTGATGAAGGCTGCGGTCGCTCCAGCTGCTCCAAACGGCATGGATGTGTAGCGATAAAGCTGGTTGCCCCACCAGAACGCTGTCTTGTCCCTGTCCTCCTCAGTGGTCATGGGAATCTGGTGGAACGCCTTGGTCGCGTCCAGGGTAGTCTTGAACTTGGCCTTTGCCACACGCTGGTAGAGCTCTTCTGGACGATGTGGTAACGTGTTATCCTTCAGCGACAACCGGTTCGTATTCCGGAGGTCGACGCAGAATCTCGTCGAGGTCCACTGTCCAGTGTCGTGATCCTTCTTCCCCGCGACCACCACGTTGCTGGCGTGCCTGCAGTGCTGCGAAGCCGGCTCGATGAAGCCATATTCCAGCAGTTCCTTGCAGTGCAGGTCGATGATCTCCTGCTCTCCCGGGCTGTATTTCCTCGGTCGTTGGTAAGCTACCTTAGTCTCCTCCTTGAAAGGGATGGCGAAGGTCGCATGTGCCGCGCCCCCATGGTAGCCTTTGATGTCCTGCGGCTTGTTGGCGAAGCAGTAGCTGCACCTCTTTACCACGCTGCGCATCTCTTCCCAATTCTCCTCGGTGAACTCGGGATGTCCTCCAAAGGTGGCATTGAGCTCGGTGTCCAGCCACGCGGCCTCGTCCTTGGTGACCCTGGTCGTGCCCCCTGGCTGTAACGTGTCCAGCACCGTGTGCGGAAGCACCTCGTCTTGTTCTGCCACCATAGCCTCCCATCCGGTGTCCCATTGGCGCGAAGACCTCTGGTCTTCCCAGGCGGTCCTGGCAGATCTGGTCGGCGAGCCCGAGCACGATCCCACCGTCAGCACGCCCTGAAACTCCCCAGGGGCCACAGCGGCCACCCAAGCAGCCACCGCTAGCAGCAGCAAAAGTTTTAAAATTCTGCTGGTACCCACTGGTTTAACCGGAGGGTGAAGGGTCAGTATGCAAGTCAACATCCTCCACCCCCCTTGCATACGGCCCAGGCCTCCTCCCGCAGACACGTAGACCACCAGCGCCAAGACCGATATCACATAGACACAGTGCGCCACTTGGTAGCAAGCGGCTGTGAACTGCAGGCGCTGCAGTCGGGCGGCAAAGCGCGGCTTCTGCATGCGCCGAGGAACAGCGGCCAGCGTAGCCGGCCCTGCGGCCAAGATCCGCTGGGCGACCGCCAGCGCGCGACCTATCTGAGTCTCCAGCGTGGCGAATGTGCCACCATTGTAAATCAAGCCGGAGCATGGCAACCCATGGTGGACAATGTGGGCGCCAACTGCCAAGACGCACCCCAGAGTGCCGACCATGTGCGTGAAGTGCATGGCGAGCATGGCGAGACAGAACCGTAGCAATGGCACGTGCCACAGCCCACGCCGGGCGTGGTGGAGCCCAGCTACCTCAAGGGCCCCCTTGGTCAACAGCAGTAGGTGCCTGGCCAGCTCCAACAGCACTCGCAGAGGCGCCTGTTGATGTGCCCATGGCTCGAGTGGTGCTGCGCGCATGGCCCACAATGCGTGTGCCATGGCTCTGCGGGGCACTTCAGCGTGGAATGCCCAGTGGCTACTGCCCCGCAGTCCTTGTGGTAGGACCAAATCGACGATTTGGTCCTACCACGAGGACCATTGTTCCGATAATTTAATTGACCATCTCCCGTGATTTGTGGTGTCTAACCAATGAAAGGTGGTATATATAGGTCCTATATTAATTTATTTGAACGCTGGTTTGGCCTATATCCATCCCATATATCCATGACGAACGCATTTCAAACCTCTACACTCAAAATTTTCAAAACGGATTTCTCGGAACATTCAAAATGTCGCAAATTAGTGACTCGTCTTCAATAATTTTTTACCAATCATATATCAACACTACACCTACGCGGATACCATCAAATTGAACCTATACATATGTCCCAATCATATTTGGGCGGTAGGCCCGGTTGGAATGCATATATTGGCTCGTTGGCTCGTTGGCTTCCCCTCTAATATATTGGCTCGTTGGTTTCCCCCCCAAAATAGTGGTCACGCGAGCTGACCAGCCAGCCATCATAATTGCTTGCTAGATGGCATATATCGCAAGGCTGGTGTGTGCAGCACATTAAATATTCAAGTATATATGTATTGCGAATTTCTGAAAGTCTAACATCATCCAAATATCTTATTTTTCGACTGGCGTGTACATTTTAGAATGGATGAATGCCAATTTCTAAAGTCCGAAATTCACTAAATTCAGAATTTGCATTGTGTTGAACATGCGCCATGCTGAAATAGAGCGGAAATGATGATGAGGGTGCGAAGTAACCGATTCAGTTATCTTATTTGGTCATAAACTCAAGATGTATAACCATGAGCATCACCGTGAGCCCCCCATGTGACTCCTAATACTCAAAATAACGGGGTCCTTGTGGTAGGACCACCATTTTCTTCAAGCTTTTGGCGAAATTACACCCCTAAAGCGTGTCGTTCAACCACACACCTAAAGTCTCATGGGGGTCACCGCTAAAAGAAATAAAATTCATTTAACTCATAAATATCATGTGCAAATGTTGCTTGTTCTTCAAATAGTCGATTTAGTGATCGAAACCGCAATTGCCCATTGGTCCTTGTGGTAGGACCATGAATTTGGGTAGTAGCCACCAGCAGGCGACGACCTCACCAAAAAATCTGAATACCTCCATAGCCATCCATACTGCCATTACTGCAAAATGAGGCAGCTGCGGCCAATGCAAGCGCACGAACACCCCCACGAGCAGGAAGCACACCTGAGTGCGCTTCGCCCGCCTATCATTGGCGGGCTGCGTGCCCGGCTTTTCGCCGGGGCTGCTTCTCAGTGACGGGCGCGCCGGGCTGCAGCCGGCCCGGTGCCCCCTTGAAAAGGCCCCAGTGCGCTCTCCCTTCTCCTCTCCTCCCAGATTTCATCATAACTTTGGCGTCTCTGGGGAGCACGCGACGCGCCAATGCCGGCATGTCGACCGCGGGCCGCGTCCTGACGATGAGCGCCTTCCCTGGGGCTCGGAGATCTCCTCCTGCGCTGACCAGCTCGTGGCGAACGCTGCTGTACGGCACTCTCAGTTGGACTCTGTGGGCGCGCTGCAGGATGGCCTGAAGGTCGAGTGTCGACATGCGCAACGAAGCCACTGGAACGCTCCGGGCTGCTGGGTGCTGTAGAGCTCGGGGTTGATGGCACGTACGAAACGGAGTCCTGCTCTTGTGCAGCGGGAGGCACGGCTTCAGTCTGCTGCGTGCAGACGGAATGTGCCGGGGATCTCAGAATGTCGTTGATTGACTGGTGCTCAGGTCTCTGTGCCATGTTGCACTCCAAGCCCCTGGTCGATATCCCGCCTAGAACTCGGCCAGAGTAGAGTGCCGGCGTGGGCGTGGCTCGCGCGCCATCACGACCATCAAGCCCCGGGCAGTCTGGCCCAAGCGTGCTCATCCTCGCAGTTGCGCGGGCAGCACGAGGTCGTTCTTCATATTCTCTGATGATCTCCTGACGTGCCCGTATCGATTCCGAGAGAGCCGCCATGGTGAGGGTGTTTGCTGCGACCTCGGCCTGCCCTTGTGCCAAACTGGCAGACAGTCCAACAAGTCTTTCACTGATGACCTCCACGCTGTCTTCATCCTCTGTCTGCGGCGATGGTGTTCTGGTGCGACACGTGTGAGTGCTCACACCCTCAGCAGCCATGAGGTCGGAAGAGTGTCCCGAGATGCTGCCATCTCCCTCCTCACTTCCTGCATCCTCTCCCTCGATTGGGTCCAGGCACCTCATGAAGTCGTTTCGAAGACGCACCTGCACCTCTGCCCGACGTGCCTCAGCTAGCAATGCCGGGCCCACCGAGGATGTGAACGCAGACAATGGTTCTCGGTGCATCACTGCCACCTTGTTCCAGGTCTCCCAGCTACAGCAGTCGAACTTGCGCGTTCCTGAGGAGAGGTACTCCAAGGTGAACGCCACGTCACTGGGTCCTCGCTCACGGTAGTAGCGATTGTCCTCGAAGAGGTAATATACGGCCTTGGACCGGGCGTTGGCACGGGTCTTGAAAACCCGTAGGGTGCCCTGCCGCGGGCCATCGCTCAAATGGCTTCTGGCGATCTCCAAGAGTTGAGTACGATCAACCAGATGCTCCATATGTTTCTGTAAGGTGCCGAGGAGCCCTCCCGTGCAGCCTTTCGACTGCCCACCCAGAGGCAGAAACTCTCCCCTTTGTCCCACTCCTGCGGAGGAAGAGTACTGGTGCAGGGTCTGGCTGCTGAGTCGCTGCGTGTGCACCCCCTTTCCTCGCTGCGCGAAGGGCTTCCCAAGTTGGAACTCGATCTCGCCCATGAAACAACGGTACTGGATGAGGAAGACCGTCTGTCCATGCAGCGCTGTGAACTCTGAGATCCCTCCCAGATCCAGCCAGTCGGCTTCCCCAGCTGTGTTCTCGCTGCGAGTGGGCGACTCTGGCTCGTAGGTGCCCTGGAACACTGCAGCGTGGTACTCTAACATGGCAGGGTCGAAGACGCCGTTGGGCCAGGTTTGATGCCTTAAACGAAGCGTGGCTGAGGATGGTGGCGGTGCGGAGCCAGATGGCCCTGCCTCATCCCCCCTGACCGCCCTCGACGTCCTGAGAGTCTTGGACGTGCGCACTGGAGGGTTCCTTCTGGCCCCATAAGTGTCCAGCGCGTCCTGTGCTTGCTCCTCTGTCTTGCATGCACCGAGCATCACTCTCGCGTTGTCCCCCAGGTGTAGGTACTCCACGGCGGCAGCGTTCGTGCTGAACACCTCGCCACTGCCTCCTTCCCCATCTGTCACCGGGTAGAACTTCCCCATCTTGTCCGCTGCGTCTGACAGCGTGAGCTGCGGGACCACCTTCACATTCTCGCCCTCCACACCAGCCACCTCCATGTCGTACCTCACCTTCAGACGAGCTCGAAGGTCAGCGATGTCCACTCGCTGTACGTACTTTAGATGCTGGTACTGCCAGCGCTGGTCCTTCTCATAGTAAAAAGGCAGCTGGAACTCGCCAGTCATCTTACCCATGGGGGTCATGTTGGCGGCGCCTTCCATGGTGTGACGTACCATGCGCTCCATGAGATCCCATTGGGCGCGAGTGTGCTCGCTGAGTACGCAGAACTGGCGCGCCACCTTGTCCCACATGAGCTTGCCCGTCACGACCCCTGGGTACGTCTGATGGGTGTTGAGGATCTCCTGAACACTCGCCATCGTGTACCTTCCAGCCTCCCGATGGGCACCACAGTCAGGGAGTGGGACCTGGTCGTTGTCCTTCCTGCCGCTCGCCCTTGTGGTCCAGGTCTCTGAGGGTATCTTCGTCTCCTTGTCAACCTTCTGGTCCACCAACGTAAAGTCGGGCCACAGTAGCTCCGTCTCCAGGATGGTCTTGTATTCTCCACAACGCGAGAACTTGACCCGCACAAATCCTGCGTCCACACCACCTCCATCGCCCTCTTCGCAGAGTGTGCACAGACGAGCATAGCCCGTGCGGTCGATGTACAAGCGCTGCTGAGACCATCTGCTCTCCTTGTCTTGGTAGTCCCACGGGTTCACTGCCATGCCCACCCATGGCTGTACGCTGGCCAGCTTGAAGTCAGCTTCGCTCGCGGCCTCTTGCTCCAGCGTGAGGTCTGGATAGCGAGGGTCTGACTGAGTCGTAGCCAGGCTGGCTGGCGTGTCGGACTCCCTCGCATCTGGCTCTTCAGCACTGGACCACTCACCTCTGGTCGCCACATTGGCTTCCCGCTGGCTGCGTGATGATGCTTGTAGCATGCCCAGCATCTGGTCTGTCAAGGACGTACCAGGCGCCGGAGGTTCGTACGTTGAGCTCTCGGTGTGTGAGCTGACTCGCCCAGTGAGCTCGCCTTGCATCATTGAGCTGGGTCTCAGGAAGCCCGCCTCCACCATAGACTGGCAGCGCGCCTCGAGCCTCTCCCTCTCCTCCGAGTTGAACCTTCTCAGCCTCATCTCCTCTAGCCATGACGCCAGGCTGTCCATTAGCTCGGGGTGGTTTCGCGAGAATGCACAAGGTGCAGGCGCACACCTCTCCCCTGCGAGGGCCAGACGGTCCTCTCCCTTTGTGTCCAGGGACACCGCTTCACGTGGTGGTAGCGCGCAATCCTCAAAAGCGGGGGCAAGAGTGCGCGCTGCCGTGGCATCGACGTCGAAGATCTCGGTCGCCAGGCACACTCTCGGGTCTTCGTTCCGCTTGCTCCTTGCATCGACGGGCGGCGTCAACTCGATCAACGGCAGCGTGACCTTCTCCTTCATGCCCAGTGACACCGCGGCCTCAGAAGTGGCGATGCCTCTGTAGAGGTCGATGGTCAACTTGAGGGCGTTCTTCAGGGGTCCCGTGCCCACCAAGAAGTCCCACGTAGTGTCGTTGGTGTAGGTAACGAAGGCGTGGAGCCGATGCAGAGTCATGTACGGCGTGCCCGCGGCGAGAACCACATCCACGTAGCAGTACTTGGTGAATTCCGCAGGGCTGCCATCACATCTAGCCACCCTGGCCCCTGTCTCTGCATCAAAGATGGTCAAGCCCAACCTGTTGGCTGTCCTGATAGGGATAATGTTGCAGTTGGCTCCCGTATCCAGAATAAGCGCTTTGTACAACATGAGCAGGCCTCCGGAGGCCATCAGCGCCATCCCTTGTGCCAAAGACTCGTTCAGGAGCTTGCATACAGGCTGGACCTGTGCCATGGCAGTGAGCTGTTCCTCTGTAAGACCACTGAGCATCTTCTTCTTCAATAGCTCGTACGCCTTGGCCTCCATGGTCCCTGCGTGCAGCTCGCCCCTCTCGCTGAAGTCTCTCACCCCGTAGCTCTCCTGGACGGTGGCCGCTGCAGCGGTTACATGCACCGTCGTCCTCCCCTTCCTGGGCTGCTCCACCATGTCCTCCGGCATCTCGTCCAGAGGAACCTCTTCTTCGTCACTGTCGTCGCCCGACTCCATGCCCGGGCAATCGTCATCATCGTCACTGTCGTCACCCGACTCCATGCCCGGGCAGTCGTCATCCTCATCGCTGATGTCCTGGCAGTCTGCTGCTGAGGCTGTCGGCACGGGGAGCTGGTTGTTCTCAGCCAGTTCCACCAAGGTCTCCACACCCCTTGGAGCTGTTATGCGACCTTCTGCTACGAGTCCAGCAGCTAGCTTACGGAAAGCTGCTCCCAGACTCTTGATCACGGAGGCCATGAGCTGCACCTTCCTCTGCATCTCGTCCGCCGCAGGCGCCATGGGCCCCTGTGCGTCTGCCTCGTACTCCTCGGGTGTCTTCACTGGGAAGCCCCTCATGCGCTGGGTACTTCCCAGGGCTACTGCTGGAGCCGCCGTGAGTTCAGACTCCGCACTTTTGCACAGCGTCTCGGGGAGTGCCCCCAGACCCAAGGTGTTGAGGGCGCTCGAGAGCTCCTCTTCGCCCATCTCCTCGGCCATAGCTGAGAGTAACTCGGTTGGAGGGCCAGACGACACTCCTACCCCTGCGCTGCCATGGTGGTGCGCGCGTGCATCGACGGTGTGAGTCTCCCTCTCCGCGACGTGCGCTGCGACTGGTTCCTCGTCGGAGCCCTCATCCTCGGACAGCACCTGCGACTTCACACTGCCCGCACGACTGGCAGTCTTCCTAGCAGCCACCATGCCCTGGTACTCTGCTTTTAACGCCTCGGGATTGCCAGTGGCGCTCTTCTGCTTGTCCTCCGGTGACTGTTTGGCTCTGTACTTGTCTTTCTCGTCGTTGGACAGCTGCTGCCAGTCCGTCACCAGGATGCCCCAGTCAGAGTTCTTGAAGCGGTTCTTCAGATTGTACATGCGCAGGGCGGCGTTCTCCGCGTCCCACCACTTGCTGGAACCAAGCCTGCTCTCGTGGAATCCAGCAGGCATCTTGACGTGTTTATAACCACTCCTGCACTGCTCGGGATCGGACTCATGCCAGCCCCCTCCAAAGCAGCGCAAGCACTTGGGCTTGTCGTTCGTACGCACGCCCTCTGCTGGCGGTGGCGTCTTGTTGTAGGAGGCCTTCTTAGCTCTTTCGGCCACATTCACCTCCTTCTTCATCTTCTTAGAAGGTGGTGTATCTGCCTTCTTGCTGTTCTCCGGTTCGCCTGACTGCACCACCTCAGAGGACTCAATCTTCTTGATCGAGTTCTTTATGGCCTTGAGGTCAAGGCCATGCTGTCGCGCCTCCCAGGTGGAGTACTGGCAGCCACACCGTCTGGTGATCTCCTGGAGGAAGGTGAGGATCCAAGACTCTGCATCGCCCTTGAGCTTGTCTTGAACCTCGACGATGGCCTCCAGGTCCTTCCAGGTCACCCGATTGGGTGGCGGGAACTGTGCCCTCAGTTGCTCCTTCACCCGCGTCTGGAAGACCTTGATGCGCAGGTTGTCCACGCAGTCCTCGATGAAGGTACGCAGCTCTTCATCGCTCAACACCTTCCCAGTGTTGAGCTGCATTTCCCTGCGTTGGCACATCTTCATGTAGGTCAGCCCATCCTGCCCCACCTCCTGTGGCTTCTGTGTCAACAGATCCACTTTCTCATGAGTCCCTTTCATCATGAACTTCTTGTCAAGGGCAGCGATGAAGCCCCTGAGCGCGTAGAAGTACTGGGTATCACGGGTGCCATCACGTCCCGTCAAGCCTTTCAGGGAGGTTCCTTCAGTCAGATATTCGTCGGAAACCTCCCCTTGGGTGTCTTGGTTCGTCACCGGCCTCGCTATCACCCACGTGGTGCCAGTGTTCATCTCATTGAAAGGGGGCCTAGCGCACGGAATGGTACCCTCGAGTGGGCCATGCTCGCTAGTGTCCTTTAGGACTCGGTCCATGTTGGAGGCCACTACCCCCCCTCTTTCATAGTTCTCGCGCCACCAGCTGAGAGCTTGTGAGTTCTCTCCAGCCAGACACGCAGGGACGATGTCCCACAGATATTCAAAGTCAGGGGGAGTCTCTCTCAGGGTCTTCATCTGTGCTTCGGTGAGAGTGCCAGCCCCGGACCTGAGCCTCCTCCTGACGTTGGCGTTGTGCTGCCGTACGAAATTCTCGCACATGTCGGCGAACTCCCTCAGGAACTTGGGCCGATCTTCTTCCTTGGTGCCCGTGTAGTTGGGCAGCGTACCAAGGTTGACGCGAGCGGAGTCAGTGTACTCCATGTCTTCCTCAAAGATCACTATCGGTTCCTGGGCCTGGGCTTGCAGTTGTGCTGGTGCTTGTGCCTCAGGCTGTACTAGTACTTGGGCCTCAGGCTGGCCACCGGCAGCCCCTTCCTCTCCTTCCAGCTCTGTAAAGTGCTGGCTCACTCGAATCGCTCTCTGGGCACGCCTCTCTGCCCTTTGCTGCTCCTGACGGTCAGTCTTGGATTCCGTTGCTACCTTCCCGGTGGAGAAGAGATACTGGTGTGAAGGCTCTTTTCACTCCACACTTCCCAGCTTACCAGTACGGATGAATCCGTCCCTGGCCTCACCTTTCAGTGCTTTGCTCTAAGTAGCAATCACTGCCAGGATAATCTCGTCCACGACTGGTGAGCAAGGTTCCATCTGTGACCCGGTCTTATATTGGCTCTCCCAGATGTCCAGCAAGGTTGCCTCTGCCCTCAGTGTCTCTGGTCCACGCAGTAAGTCAGCAGAACGCCAGCATGAGTCAAGTGACCACAAAGAATGCTGTCGTGATGGTGTCCACTGACAGTCCTGTTTCGCTCCACGCCTTCAGGCGTACCAGTACGGATGAATCCGTCCCTGGCTTTACCGTCTGGTGCTTTGCTCCAGCAGGATGTCACTTCCCGAAATAGCCCAGTACACAATTCTCAACGCTGCAATCATGTTTGCAAAATTAGCAACTGGTTCTGCTGTGATCGCTGTCGCTGTACTTTGCAAGACTGGTGAACTTCGAGTGTCACAACAGCCTGCTTCACTCAACCTCTTCCAAGGCTTACCAGTACGGATAAATCCGTCCCTGGCATCACCATTCAGAGGTCTCGTTCTTCAGGACTGCTGTTGAACTCTCAGCATTACAGACGACATGTCTGTAATAAGGCACATTTTTGTTTTGAAAAAGACTGTTAATTACAGTTCTGACGCAGTCGCACAAGGACAAGTCCACAAATGTATATCTTTACAAGCAGAAGAATACTGTATCTTACAAATTATATCATAACACTGCTGTTTTCGCGGTCTTAAGCGAGTCCTGGCTATTTTTGGAATCACTGTTACGAAGGCAAAACAAAAATGAGCGTCTGGCTCACCCTGCTACGCCGCCCTACATATTCTCGCTATCTCCAAACAAGTGTAACACCCATCCGTATTTCCGTATCTCGTCACTGTCATAACTCCTCGCGCGTATCGTACTGCGCGTGTCATACGTTCGTCACAGAGACTGCTACAGCAAGTGTCACAACCCGGCTGAGGTACACGATAAGCCGTGGTTTGTGACAAGGAGCTTCTGGCGGAATAGTGATAACCAGGTCATGAGGCGAAAGTGGTTGCGCCATCGAGTCGAGATAAAATGGCGAATAACCAGTTGATGCAGAAACGGTATTGTTAATTGCAAACTCCACCAAAGGCAACGTGTCCTCCCACGAATTGGCTGAAGTATCATTGCAACAACACCTGAGGATGAAAAAATACCATCTAATCAATTTATAAATCAGAGGATGGTGAAATCGAATCATGAATCAACAATTTGAAAAGTACCTGAGGATATCCTCAATGAAGGCATGGCTCCTCTCATTGGCAGCATTCGACTGTGGATGGTGTGATGACGTCATGGACAATCTCGTACCAGTAGATTTCCACAGTGTCTGCCAGAATGTAGAGGTGAATCTGGGGTCTCGATCTGAGATGATGTTCCTCGGAAGACCATGGAGCTTGAAGATATGCTGCATATATATAGAAGCAGTATGCTGAGCTGTCCAGGTCATGCTGAAGGGGATGAGATGACAGCGATGAGAGAATTGGCACATTACCACAAATATACTGTCGTGCCCATTAGTGGTGATAGGCAGGTCAGTGATCCAATCAAGAGATACATCTAGCCATTTTGTCTTAGGCACGGAATATCGTATATGTGCCTGACCATAAGGCTTGTGTCGCCTCGTTTTCTGGCGCTGACAAACGGGGCACTCCCGAATGTACTTGATGGCTGCCGTTGTCATTCCTGGCCAATAATACCGGCTACGCAGAAGATAAAGCATGCGATTTTTGCCTACATGACCAGAAATAGTGGCTGAGTGGCACTCATGAAGAAGAATGTGGCGAAGTTGTGTGATCTCACCGTCATCTGTGGGGACTTTAGCTGTTGGTGGAATGTACAACTGTCTGCCATATATGGTCTTACGATAGATCAACCCCTGAATGAGCTCGAAGCTGTAGCTGCTGACTGACTGTGACGAAGTCGATGATGTCAGCTTAGCCAATATAGTCTGTGCAAATGTGTCACGATCATACTCGGATATAATGATGTCGTGTAGCTGATGAGCTGATGAAGAGGATATAAGAGCAATGAATGTAGGATCTGCAGATGGAATGACCTCGCTGATGTCCATGTGTTGAAGACAATCAGTGAGTTCAAAAAGTGCAGAGATACGAGTGAGTGCATCTGCGACCTTATTCTTATCGCCAGCAATATGCTCTATACGGAAGTTGTACTCGGAGAGCTCATCCAACCACCGTGCCTGTTTGGGGCTCAGTGTGGATTTGGTCTGGAAATAAACCAGTGGCTGATGATCTGAGCGTACTATGGTCTCAGGAGCTCCCAACAAGATGTGGCGAAAGAATCGGAAGCCCTCCACAATGGCAAATAGCTCGATCTCAGGAATAGGCCAACGTCTCTGTGTATCGGATAGAGTGACGCTGTGATAACCACATGGCTTCATACCGTTTCCTTGATCCTGGAGTATTACTTGACCAACGTGTGTGCCTGATCCATCGACCTCCATAATAGATGGCAGTTTCTGATCTGGGAGCTGCAATACTGGAGCGTTACAGATGGCACTTTTGAGGTTATCAAATGCCTGCTGCTGCTCAGATTCCCAGACAAACTCTGCATTATCTTTAAGGAGACGATTGAGCGGCTCGGCAATCTTGGAGAACTTTGGTATGAATCTCCTGAACTGACCGACCATGCCCAAGAATGACCGAAGGGATGACTTGCCATCTTTAGCCATACGGCGTAGAGGCTGCTTTCCAACGGTAGGACCATAAGACACTGGAGGCTGAATTGCCATGACTGCTCGGATTCTGTCTTCGATGATGAATAGGCCTGCTTCAGAGATGTGATGTCCGATAAAGTCTATAGATCTGACGAACAACTCCACCTTGGAAGGCCTGATGAAGAACTGGTGTTCTCTGCAACGTTGGAGAAACTGTCGGACATGACTCACGTGGCTGTCAAAATCCGGACTGTATACGATGGTATCGTCCATGAAAATGACAAGGAACCGATCGATGAAGTCAAAGAATGCCCGATTTCCTACACGTAGAGCTGTTGCAGGAGCATTGGTCAATCCGAAAGGCATGACTGTCCACTCATAGGAACCGTATCTGGTGCGAATAGCAGTTTTATGAATGTCGTCTGGGTGAATGGGAATCTGGTGGAAAAACTGGTTGAAATCAAATCTACTGAACCAGCGTGCTCCCTTAAGCTGTTCAAGAAGGGTATCATGGGGTGGCAACGGATATGTGTCCTTTATGGTGATATTGTTAAGGGCACGATAATCGCAACACATCCTCCACTTTCCCCCTGGCTTAGGAGCGAATATGATTGGGCACCCATATGGCGATGATGATGGACGAAGGATACCCAACTCGACATATTTAATGATTTGTCGTTTGAGCTCCTCCATCATGGGTACTGGAATGGTACGTACTGGCTGTGATGGTGGCTTATGTCCAGGTTCAATGTTGATTCGATGATAACCACCTTCAAACCGTTCTGGCCTATGACCAGCTGGAAGATCCTCCTGGAATATGTCTGAAAAGTCTTCTCTCACTTGATCACGTGCTGTTGTGACCTCGGGGTCTTCCATAGTGGTGTCTGAGTCTGATGCTGCAAAGACCAGTTCACCGTCGACCTCTGAGAGAAAGAAGAGATAAGCTACGGCTTCTTCAGCCGAACCACTGGATCGAATGCGACGAAGGTGCTTCCTCATGGTGGTGGCGCTGACCAATTCCATTTCAGGAAGGTCATCTGAGTCTGGAGTCTGCTCAACTCTGGACAATACTGTGCGAATACTGGAGCCTGATGAATGCTTCCTAGTGATCGTCAGATTTTTTGTCTGAAAGTCAATGTGTGGATTCCTCCTCTCCAACCAATCTTGACCCAGAATGACAGTGAATGGTTTCATGTCAATGATGTAGAAATCTTCTGCATCCTTATACTTGCCCAGCGAAAATGTAGCCTTGGGAAGATAGGATGTGCATGGTAGTTGGCTTCCTCCAGCCAATCCCACTGAAAATGATGAAGAATCTGTGGGAGCTATACCAAGCTGAGCAGCAAACTGTCTGTCGATGAAAGACGATGTGGCTCCTGGATCTACCAAAATGTGAGTACTCTGTCCATATACTTTCCCTTTGTACAACAACAGAATAATAATAATAAAACATTTACGCTAGCAAAGGGGACAAAGTCCTGAGAGTGC
>LGRX02020955.1:10687-36177 GCA_001247695.2 Cymbomonas tetramitiformis
TGATGCGACCCGGGTTCACTGCCTCCCCTTGATGTGACCCGGGCTCGCTGCCTACCCTTGATGTGACCCGGGCTCGCTGCCTCCCCTTGAGCCCCGCGTGCATGTCGCTTCCCCTCCAGCCCATTTAGCATTGGCTTAGCGCACAACTGGTCACAACAGAGCTCACTGCGCACGATTTCATCCAACGGCGGAGAGTATCTTAAATCCAAGGGGGATAGCCAATCCCATTAATTGGAGCCCCTCTTATAGCGAGCGAGCCATCTTCTGCTCTTGATCTTTCACGCCTTTACCGCAATTGACCTCAGATTGCCAGTGAAGCTGGATGTTGGACAGAGCGACAGACTCATCGGACGGAATCTTTTCGAGTTGCGTATCGCATCCTGCAAAATCAAAAAAGCTGGCGAGAAAAGTGCAGTCAGGAGACAAGAGTTCATCCAGTGCTCGGTGGCCAATAAGGCTGCAGCGCGCTCCGATTCAGCGATAGTCTTCAGACCCCTTGCGCGAGCGCCTGATCCTGTGAGGGGCGGGTGCTGCCGGGGCGCTGACAGCGGTCTAGGATCGATCGCCGTGCAGGTGCAGCCGAGGCCAAACGATGGGGATCAGCTGACGTGGCCGTCTGCGGCGATGCGGCAAGAGGCATGCGAACTGGCGTGGGGCGGATGGCTACCGCACTACCATGCTCGAGGGCGGGTTGTGCACTGCTGGCAGCCAGGCCATAGCTCTGCATTGCGCAGATCCGCCGGCTTAGACACCCTTTGCGTGGTGCGCCCCAAGGCCTTCTGCATCCCCCCTCCGCTCTCCCTGCCGCATCCCCGCATCGATTCTCCCGGAGTGCAGAGCTGTGCGCCGCTATGCACTGCGCGTGGGGCACTTGCCCGGGAGCTCCGGGTTCTGGCCACGGATCCGATATCATCCGCCAGAGAAGGACGGCTCAAAGGTATCAAACGAGTAGCAGCATACAAATCCTCTTGCGAAGGACCACGTGGCGTTGCGCACTCGTGCCGCGGTCGGCGGGTCCTCGCGGCAGCCCGTAGGGGTAAGGCGAGGGGGGGTTCAGTTGCACGGGGAGGTCCCGGCTGCCTCCACAGGAAGGAGTCGTTGCACTTTGACCCGTGTTTTGGCACACAGCAATGCAGAGGCGCCCATCTGGAGTTGACTTCAGGGGGGCAGATTGCGGGCCCCTTGTGCGGTCAGAGTCTTGGACCCAAGGCGCACAGGAAAGGGTACAGGGGGTTGAGGGGCGCAATCGATTTGAAAGTGAGGATGCGCGTGGCCGAGGGTAGCCGGTGGACGTCACCGAGCCCTTGAGGCGGCGTGGTGCGGCCGCCTCTGTGGTGCGAAGGTGGAGTTCAGCACGCGTAGCGGCACCGCGCTCGCCCTTGTCTGTGCTCGTGGCCTCGAGCGGCTCGATTTGTGCGCCCCTCCCCCAGCCCCCACCGCCACCTCCCACCCCTCCCCACCTTGCTGGCTTGCAGTCTCCGATGATGGTGTCATGGCAAAATGGAAACCCCTGGAAACCCCCATCTCGAGCCCTTTGATCAATTTATGAGGCCGACAGCCCTCGGATCTCCGCGGCGCTGGTACGCGCCGTTGTCCACAGCGCCGGCTTTCGTCTGTGCTGCCCTTTGCCATGCCGTACCTGTCGGGTTCAAATGTGGGAATGCCACCCCTGTTGCCCCGCTTCACGCTTCCTGGTGCCAACTTGACAGCCTGGATGCAGGGGAGCGGTAGCAAGAACCGGAGGCGGGGGATTGGGGCAACCACATCTGTCTGGGCACGCAGAGGAGAGCGAGGGGAGGAGGAGGCTGCGGCGATGCCCCGTGAACACGAGCGGTGGCAAGGGCGCAAAGTCCGCATCCTGGACGTGGCTGGCATCCACCCCAACCTCAACTACACCTCCGTTCAATGGCCCTCGATGGAGCTCAAGTGCGAATTGCGCCCCCCATAGGGGTGCAGGGGTCACCTCCAGAGATCGCTGAATCTCTCAATGCGAACAGCGCACCTGATGTGCCTGTTAGTGTGCAACAAAGCGCGTTGTTACCCTAGGTCCTGGCATGTCCGGAGCCGCCGGCGCACGTCAAGCACATCTGCGTACGCAGGCGGTGGCGGTGGCGGTGGCGGTGCGCTGGTGCCCCACCTTCGAGTCTCGCTTGTGCTGTGCGGCCTCTCTCCCGAGTGCGGCGGGTTGAGGGAGCTCTCTCCGAGGTCGGCGCCCGCTGTTCGTCTGCGGAAGCCGCGGCATGCGCCTCTGCGGCACTCGGCCCGACCTCAATTCGGCTGTGGGGCGCCTTCTCCAGCCGCCTCCGCTGGGAGGCCCAAGCACGGATGTTCCATTTTCCGTTTGGCCGCTACCGCCGCTAGCTGCCAGCAGGCGGGCCTCCTACTCCTTCAAGGCAAGCACGATGCCGCGTGAGACGGCTGCTTCAGCAAGGAAGTTCGGAGGGCGGACTGGGGAGAGCAGAAGAAAGTATGATGATATCGGGTCTTGATATCGGGGCGCCGTCCTGCAGGACAATGTGATGCCGCCGCGCTCACCTCCCTTCGGGGTTGTGCAGGATCGTGCATGTCCGCATCCCGTGCTGCAGGGTGAGATTGTGTTGGGCCGCTGCAGCCACCAGCAATGTATACCTACGGGAACGAGCTCAACCTGCGGCGTTGCTGGCCGCCGTGTCACCCCATGGAGTCGTGGGCATGGGCAGTCTGCTGGCATGATGCTGGCCGCCGTGTCACCCCATGGAGTGGTGGGCATGGGCGGTCTGCTGGCATGATGCTGGCCGCCGTTTCACCCCATGGAGTCGTGGGCATGGGTAGTCTGCTGGCATGATGCTGGCCGCCGTGTCACCCCATGGAGTCGGTGAGGGCCTAGGCACCAGGGATTAACCATGCCGGGGTCGCGAGGGTGGTTGTCGAAACCAGGCAGCTCGGTGGCGAGTCGGCATGGGGGCGCTGGCGTCCACACTATCGGCAAATCGGCCGCATCGTGCACTGCTGGCTGCCGGCGGACCAGGTGCCGCCCCTCTCGTGGGCCGTGACGCGCTCTTTGCAGCACTGGATGCTTCCTCCCCTCGGTTGGTCAGAGACAGAACTGTGTGTTTCAGCTTTCGCTGATTTGGATGAGCCTTTCTTGGATGGCTGATACCCTGACCTGGCAAAAACGCGCGCTCACCGTCACCTGCCCAATCTCCTGCGCAATCTCAGATTCCACAAAACCGTCCCTACAGCCTGATCGCTGACCCCACAAAACCGCCTGTCCCCCTACTGCCTGATCGCTGACTCCACAAAACCGCCTGTCCCCCCTCCTGGATCGCTGACCCCACAAAACCGCTCTGCCCCCCTACTGCCTGATCGCTGACCCCACAAACCGCCTGTCCCCCTGCTGCCCGATCGCTGACCCCACAAACCGCCTGTCCCCCTGCTGCCTGATCGCTGACCCCACAAAACCGCCTGTCCCCCTCCTGCCCGATCGCTGACCCCACAAAACCGCCTGTCCCCCCGCTGCCTGATCGCTGACCCCACAAAACCGCCTGTCCCCCTCCTGCCTGATCGCTGACCCCACAAAACCGCCTGCCCCCCTGCTGCCTGATCGCTGACCCCACAAAACCGCCTGTCCCCCCTGCTGCCTGATCGCTGACCCCACAAAACCGCCTGTCCCCCTCCTACCCGATCGCTGACCCCGCAAAACCGCCTGTCCCCCTGCTGCCTGATCGCTGACCCCGTAAACCGCCTGTCCCCCTGCTGCCTGATCGCTGACCCCACAAAACCGCCTGTCCCCCTCCTGCCCGATCGCTGACCCCACAAAACCGCCTGTCCCCCTGCTGCCTGATCGCTGACCCCACAAAACCGCCTGTCCCCCCTGCTCCCCGATCGCTTCAGGATGCGCAGCGGAGGTCCCATTGCCAGCACACCGTCTTCCTGGTGCGTGCCCGCGTCCTCCCATTGCCAGCACACTGTCTTCCTGGTGCGTGCCCTTGTCCTTCCATTCGCTGTTCCGCCACCAGTGTCCATGAGGATGGCCTTTTTCCGGGGACTTGGATTCGGGCCGCCTCCCAGGCCCAAGGCGATGTGCGCAGAGTCTTTGGTAGCGATGGCTTTGGCAGCGCCGGAGTAATTCTCCTCAGGAAGGGGGGTCGAGGGCAACTCCAAATAGGTCGGTGCAGTCATTCCAGCTGTGCAAGAGTGCTGCCCGCATGTGCACCTCTCCAAGCAGCCATCGATCCACGCGCGCGTGTGCAACCGGCCGGCTCGCCAATGCGCACGCAGTGAAGAGGGGCGTGCCTGCTGAAGCGGGGCATGCGTGTGTGTCGATCGGAGCAAGCCCTGGCAACTGCACGAGGGAAGCTGAGGCGGAGAGTGAGCTGGCGCCGGCCCTGCAGTTGGAAGTCAACGTTGCTGGTTCCGACACTATCTACTACGTGGGAGTCAACCAGCAGGCCGTGGAGCTGGTGCCCGAGAGCGCCGCTCCTGACGCCCCGACGCGCATCCCAGAGGCGCTTGCACCAGGGAGTGAGGAAGTGCCCGGTGCTTCCCGGAGGGGCCTCTCAACGCGTCCCTTCGGGCGAGGCGCTCGAAAAAAACCCACTACCGGCTCCCCATTGATTCCCTCTGGGCTCTCGGAGCCCCGGAGTCAACTGAGCCGGCGGATCCGCGCCCCCGGCAGACCTCGCTGCTGGCATCCGCCGGGCTGCATAGAGGCCCTGGCTGAGGCTGTGTCCCGCTGAAGCTTTTTTGTGCCTTGTCACCGCACCCGCCGGCGATCCTCGCTTTGCGTAGACACTGGAGTGGTCACCGAGGTGTGCCCGTGATACAGCTAACCTGCGAGTTGTGGAGGTGATGAGACAGTCCCATTGCGTCTCCCGCAGTCTTCCTAGGGATCCTGCGAGTCGTTGCTAAGTCCAAGGGGAGCCCGCTAGGCCTCCAGCATCGCTTCGTCGGCGAGGGGCACCGGCCGTCGTGGAGTGAGGTCCCCCGCCTCTTCTTTAGGGATGAGGGCCGACGTGGCCACGATGTCACGCGATGAGCGGCCCGGCCATGTTGCACTGACGGCGACAGCTCGCACGTCGCGGTGTATTGATGCCTCGACGGGCACTCCACATGCCTCGACGGGCACTCCACATGCCGGCCGCGCGTGTGTTTATAGCCTCGGAGACGAGCGGAGTGCGCAACGGCGGCTCGCAGAGCAGGCCCGGGGCGCACAGCTCGAGGGCGTGCAATCCGCTTCGGGTGAGGGATGCGGGGGGTGGGGGGCGCGGGCCTGCAGAGGAGCTGCCCGAGGCCGGAGTCCGCGACCGTGGGGCTCTGAGCAAAGCCGCGGAGCAGGTTGGCCGCACCCCTCGATGTCCGCGCCGCGAGGATCTGGGACCTGCACTCCATTGCCCAACACATCCTTCATCGGTCTCGGCTCCAATCTGCCAAGTCGTGGCCTTGCGTGCCTCCACCAGCGGGGATCCCTGGCCTTGGCGGAGAGGCTGCGCAAGCACTGCGGGGCCCTCTGCGCCCTGGCAGAGCCCGGCCCATGCGCTATGGTGTCGCGAGCAAGCAGGAGGTGCGGCGACTTTGAAGGCACACCATGGAACTACCCCAGAGACCTGAAGAGCGAGATGCTGATACCCAAGGGTTGGGGGGAGGGGGTCGGGCGGCCAGGAGCTACAGGGCTGGTTCGGGTCGCAGGTCAGGTTAGTGGATCTGACGCGCGTGCTGGGCGCCTTGAACATGACCGAGGAGGTAAAATGGCCGTCGCAATCGGTGAAGATTCGTGGCGGGGAGCAGGGGTGGGACCCGTGGAAGCCTGAGGCCGGCCTCGTGGGCACCGTGGTCCAGCTGTGGGCTCCGGACCACCCCGAACCCCGCAGCCGCTCCCACTGCGAAGAGATCATCGTTCTGGTGCGGGCAGCGCGCCTCTGGGGGAGGGGGGGGCATGCCATACAAAATCCACCCCAAGTCGCAATTGCGTTTTCTGTGCACTTGGCACGCCCTTCGCTGTCACTGCGGATGACGCCTCCCTGCATGCTCCGCCAGCCCAGGCCCGAGGGGGAGCACAACCTCCCTGCGGCCCAACAGCCGCACAGGCCCGTCCCTGTGGACTCATCGCGCAGCCGAGATTCCGCGGCTATCTGGTGCCAATGAAATCGGTCCAAGGATTAATCTACAGGGTGCCAAGGGAGTCGCAAGGATAAGCCACACACACACACGCACAGCCCTGTGGCCCAAGGGCGGCATAGGTCTCCCAACCTTCTCTCTGGCCCAAGGGGTGACTCGCGTTTGCCAGCAGTGTGCACGGTGCGGCGTTGCATGAATTGCCACCCGGTTGCCAGTGGCCTGGCATCGGGCGTATCCGATTCCCTCTCCTTCTCCTCACTTCTACCGGCTTCACACTGAGGTTCCCACCCCTCCCATGCCATCACCCCTCCCATGCCATCACCCCCTCCCATGCCATCGCCTTCTCCCCCATTATGACCGCACGTCTTAACCCGGAGGGGTGCACGGATGTAGGTGAATGTGGCTAACCACTTCGTGCCCATCGGGATCGCGGGGCTGTCGCGGGCGGAGTGCGCCGGGAACCTGAAGGCGGATGACGGCAGCTGCTACACCGGCGTGCTCGTGGTCCTCAACGACTGCACGAACGTGTACAGCACCGTGAACCAGGTAGAGCCCTGCACCACGGCGCGCTGAGGGGCGGCACGCACTCACTGACCACACCGACGTGTCCGGGAGCCCACCGCACTGCGCCCCTCCCCGCCCGTGCGCTTGCGGTCGACGCCTGCCCCACAATGAGGCGGCCAATGAGGGCCTGTTGTGCAGTGCCCAGTGGGTGCGCCAGATCAGCGTCGGATTGAAGGCAGGGTCTGGCATTCACCACGTCGCGATCAACGCTAGCTCGCTCGCCTCGCCTGGTTGCAATACGCCGCGCCTCTGTCTGCCTGGCATCTCTGTGTTTGGCGGCGGGACGAGGGTTGGCACTGTTACAAGTGCACAGCAACGGTAAGGAGCTCGTGGCCGCTGATCGGACCGCGAGCATAGGGCCACGTCACTGCCCCGCCCTGTACCTGCATTCCTTTGGGGTTGTCTGGCCTTGGACTGGCGTGACGCATGCCGCTCGGTGCGGGTGGGGTTGTGCGTGGCGTAGACGGACTATTTGAAGTGGCCCAGCGAAGAGGTCAAGACTCGCAGTGGCAAGAATGCCTGGGGCGGCAGGTGGTCCCCAGCTCGCCCCCCCCTCGCACTGCTGCCTGTGGCATCCGTGACCAGCACAGTGGCGACCACGGTCCGTCCCCACCCGAAGCCTCCACCCTGTAGGGAGGCGCAGCCGGCGGCGAGGATGATGGGTGGTCTGCGAGTTGCGTGGCAAAGAAAAAAAAGAAAGAAAGAAAGAAAAAGAGACACACTTTTCGGGGTGTGGGGCTTCAATTCCCCAATTTGCGTGGCATACCTGCGGTCGTAAGCAGCACGGGGCACGTGGAGGAGCTCATTCGGGGTTCCGTGCCGAGGGCTCTCCGTGGGCAGCAGGGGCTGGTGAGGGGCTGATGCGGGGGCCAGGGGGGCAGGTGGCGCCCGACGAATGGCGACGAGGGGATGGTTGTGCACGCCTGGGTTCCTGGCCACCACGACCCTCTCCGGCGGTCATGCTTTGATGACGCCTTGCTGTACGTAGAGCTGCTCAATGGCCGCGCTGTGGTCATTGCGGCTCAAGGGGTGCAGGCCTTGCTCGGTGCGCCCGCCCGCCCGCCCTCTACATTGCGGCTCAAGTGGTGCGGGCCTTGCCTCGGTCGCCCGCCCGCCCCGCCCTCTACATTGCGGCTCAGCGGTGCAGGCCTTGCTCGGTGCGCCCGCCCGCCCCGCCCTCACTGCGGCTCAAGGGGTGCAGGCCTTGCTCGGTGCGCCGCCCGCCCGCCCCCCACATTGCGGCTCAAGCGGTGCAGGCCTTGCTGGGTGCCACGCCGCCATCCCCCATTGCATTCAAGGGGCAGGCCTTGCCGATGCGCCCGCCACCAGCCCGCCTGTTGGCCCACACCCACCAGGCGCTTGCACTGGTTGCGGTGTATCGCGTGGAGGCTCGGGGACCATGCGGGACACCCGGCTCTGCATCCAACTCATCGGCCGCGTGCAGTGGTGGTGATTGCGGTGGCTAGGCCGTGGGCGGTCGGAGAGGCGAGCGACACAATCAATGCGTCTGAAGAGCAAAGGAGTGAGAGCGCTTTCTCTGAGGAGGGGGTGGGGGAGGGGGGGAAAGGCTCCAGCACCCCCTTCACCGAGCTTCACACACAAGACGCGCCCAGTGTGGTTTTCCGGCGCGCATTGTACTTCGTGCTTCGGCAATCGTGCCCAATTCGCACCCCTGATGCACCGGAAGCCCCATACGATTTGTTAAACGGACAAGAGGGGAGGGGGGTCATGTTCGCTCAGGTCAGCCCAAACTTATCCTGGAGGCCCCTGTGGTGGAAGAAGAGGCCAAGGCTGAGGGCACTATTCCAGAGGTTTGCACCAGCCGAGACGACCGATTAACGCTTTGTGCCACTCTCTGATATCCTTAAGGGTGTCGAAGGGGGGTTTTTAGGGTATCGAAGGGGTCTTTTTAGGGTATCAAACTGTTTTTTTAGGGTGAGGAAGGAGGTCCACACACTCTACCAGCCCCAACACCGGACTGACTAACCATGTCCTGCGACACGGACACCCATCGCTGTGCGTGAGCAAAACCGCTTGTTCACCATAACGGTGGCGGCACTGTCATGGCCACATCCTAGAACGACGCCCCACACCCTAGCCTTACACAACCCCTGGAGCAGCGAAGTGCTGTGACTACTGAGAATCCAGAGCCCTCTCAAGCTTCGAAAGGCGCGGCCTTCGGAGTGGATCATCGAGGCGGTGAGCAACGGTGTATCGACTGCCTAAAGGCACGCGGCGGAGCATTCCCACACGGCGATGTGCGTCTGACGTGGCCTAAAGGCACGCGACGGAGCATTCCCACACGGTGATGTGCGTCTGACGTGGCCTAAAGGCACGCGGCGGAGTATTCCCACACGGTGATGTGCGTCTGACGTGGCTTAAAGGCACGCGGCGGAGCATTCCCACACGGTGATGTGCGTCTGACGTGGCCTAAAGGCACGCGGCGGAGCATTCCCACACGGTGATGTGCGTCTGACATGCAACATGTTCAAGATGGACATTCCGTCGGATTCTTTTGGCCATAGTTTCAAAGGTATCTTGTCTCACTCCGGTTGCGGCGGAAGCGGGGCCTGATCTCAGGTTCGGAGTTGGTTGGGACGATGGCAGGGTGAGCCGGGCGGCACCGTCATGGCGCACACGGAGAGCGCCGGTTCCCCCGACGTGAAGATCGCCCCTCCTGCCACGAGCCACGAGGCTGCACTGCAGGTTCAACTCCTCTGGGCGTGTGGGCCTCTGTCAGCAGACATGGTGTTCCCTTGCGCATCCACATGTGCACCCGGGATTCTGTAAATATTTTGCGGCTGAAGGGACATGGGGATTCTTCACAGGAGCAGCTCGAGGTATTGCGCAAGGAGAAGTTATGCAAGGTGCGCCAATGTGCGTGTTTGCGAAAGATTGAGATTGAGAAGTTATGCAAGGTGCGCCAATGTGCGTGTTTGCGAAAGATTGAGATTGAGAAGTTATGCAAGGTGCGCCAATGTGCGTGTTTGCGAAAGATTGAGATTGAGGTTATGCAGGTGCGCAAATGTGCGTGTTCACGAAAAGATTGAGGTGAGAAGTTATGCAAGGTGCGCCAATGTGCGTGTTTGCGAAGATTGGTGGAAGTTATGCAAGGTGCGCCAATGTGCGTGTTTGCGAAAGATTGAGATGCATTTGGGTGGGTCCATACTGAGTCCTCTCTCTCTCCCTCTCTCTCCCTCTCTCTCCCTCTCTTTTCCCTCTCTTTTCCTCTCTTTTCCCCTCGCCCACCCCCCTTTGATTCTCTTTCTCCTCTTCCTTTTTCCTTGGTTTTCTTTCCTTTTTGATCACCGGGGGGTGGGCTTCAGTTACGGGTGGCTCCTAGCCCCCGCGACTACGGACTCCCGGTACGACACTATTTATTGTTCATTTTTTTACTATTTATTAATCATTTTTCATTATTTTATTAATTATTGTCGCCTGCTTTTTCTTTGGCTCTCGGATTGATTTTACAGCAGATTCCTTTCTCCCCCTTCCCCTTCCCCGCTCCTTTACTCCTATGTCATCTGCGGGATCGCACACACTCGCTCGATCGCTTCCTTTGTCGATCACACCTCCTCTCCCCGCCCACATCCTGTTCCCTTTTTAATTTTCCTTGCCTCCTTTCATCTCCTCCTCGGTGCATTCTTTGTTCTGCATCCTCTCTTGTCCTGCCCTTTGATCACTCTGCTCACCGGTGCTTCCGCTCCACCTCGACGCCGCGCCCTCGCACTCCAACGCTCCGAGGCGCCTCGCTCGTGCTCCTGCCTGTTTGCTTCGTGCCTGCTCCCAGCTTGAACGGTACGCTCTTCACTCCCTTTTGCCCTCTCACACACACTGACACTGCATGCACCCTAGGCATACGAACCGGCATATAGAGCACTGAGAGTCACAGCCCACAGTGCCACGGGGCCCGGGCAGCATGCACTCCTTCTTCCCCTCAATTCTCCCTGCCTGATTCTCTTTGCCCTTAATTCTCCCTGCCTGATTCTCTTTGCCCTCAATTCTCCCTGCCTGATTCTCTTTGCCCTACTCTCCCTGCTTGGTCCGTCAGGTCTCCTGCTTGATCCGTCATCGTCGGTCGGTTTAGAGCTTGGCGTTATGTCCGGGGAGCCTAGTGCGAGCTGGGAAACCTTGGTGATCACGTGCACCGTGCCTTGGTTTCCCCTGTAATTCTTTGTGGCTTTCACTCGTCTAGGTCTGAGCACCCCTGCTGGAGCCTCCGATCCCAGTACACAATTCATGGGGACGCACGGTGCAGTGTCGAGCGTCAGAATCGACTTCCCCAACCGGCTTTGGGCTTAGGGTCGCTGTCGTTCCCTTGTTCCTTGTCTCCCTGCCTTCCTTCCTGCCCTTAACTCCTCACCCTGCTTGATCCTGATCTCTCTCTTCCCTTTCTCCCTGTTTTGATATTTGATCCTTTGGTTTTGATCCTTGATCTTTGTGCTAGGTTAGGTGGGCGAGAGTCTCCCTCCTCCCCTCTCTCCCTCTCTCTCCCTCTCTCTCCCTCTCTTTCCCCTCTCTTTTCTCTCTCTTTTCCCTCTCTTTTCCCTCCACTGGTAGCTCAGGTTTCTCAGCTCGTGTGGCCCAAAGACGACTCGCTGTTGGTGAGTACTTGCATTTATCTACAATTATGTGACCTAACACTGTATACAAACATATCCCTGCATTCCGTGTGGCTGTGTCCCATTTGTTCTCTCGTTCCACCTGCGCGCCGGTAGGGATGCCTTTGCTATGGGCGTTGCCACATCGCAATGTTGGCGGGTCAGAGTGGTTGGTTTGTATTGACCAACGTTTTCTACAACAATAACGCAGTCGAATGAATAGCGTGCACGTGGTGTGGAGGCTGTGTATGATGGCGTGGATGTCCCCATCGCACTGGCTGACAGGAGCAGGCATGTGTGGACTGGCTGACAGGAGCAGGCATGTGTGGACTGGCTGACAGGAGCAGGCATGTGTGGACTGGCTGACAGGAGCAGGCATGAGTGGACTGGCTGACAGGAGCAGGCATGTGTGGACTGGCTGACAGGAGCAGGCATGTGTGGACTGGCTGACAGGAGCAGGCATGTGTGGACTGGCTGACAGGAGCAGGCATGTGTGGACTGGCTGATGTGGACAGGTGTGCATGGATAATGAGATTGACAGTGTGCTTATACCATGTGGCCACGTGGTGTGCTGCTTTGGATATTGCGCATCGCGGCAGGTGAGCATCCGGTGACCATCGCCGTGAACATGCCAACCTCTCCCTGGCTAGGATGCCGCAAAGAAGCGCGCGCGATGTCAGCTTGTCGCGTAGTACTATCCAGTGGATTACGTCTCAAGCGCGTTCGCTACGAGATGAGAACGCTTCACGCGTCCTCTTACCCCAACAGCACCACTGCATGCCTCATTTTTCCTTTTCTTTTCCGATTCTCTGAATTCAAAGGACTTGATCGGATCGCTGAAGGACGCCGTGGTGGTTATGAGGAATACCATTCTCACATAGACCATGTGTTCTGTGATGATGCTCTAACATATTTGTCTACTGTCCGTGGCAGGCAAATTGTCCAATCTGTCGAAAAGATGTTGTCTCATTTCTTAAGACATTTGCTGCATGATACGGCTAGCATGACACGGATATCGTGGGTTCCGGATGACTCTGTGCTTGAGTATGCTTCACTCTTATTTGAGGAGTACATATATATATATATATATATATGTATACGAAGTATAGGTGCAAACATCCGTGAGTAGAAAGGTAATTACTTTATATATTATGCCATTTGGGCACTGCGCCTAATTTCACGGTGGAGTCCTGCAGGCACCGGTATGGTAAATAGTCGTACCACACAGCTTTTTTCCACGCGCATTTGGCAGGTATTATGGAAACACAGCATCATCCTAGCAGAAATTGAGAGCTGTGAGGACTAACACTTTGAAGCAGTAAGCCACCATCCATCGCAGTGAAGTGATATAATGATAGCACCTTGTCAACCAAAGCGAATAGCACACTGTTGCAATCAAATAGGTGTGCAACGCGCGTGGCACATTAATTTTATAAGCGGATACCTACATTTTAATACTATGGCGGTGATCTTGATAATATTAAATTATACAGTCCATAACTGGAGATATGGCATGCGGAAACCTGCCGATGCAGGTGTGCGCGTTCTACATACCTCAATTGCATCATGCTGTCACTATACGGTGGCTGCTGCCACAAGCATTGAGTGTTGCACGACTGGAGTTATGCCCGCTCTGATTAGCGGAGCTAACAGCATACGCCTGGCGGATGTGAGATGACAACATCGTCGGGAACTAATAACAACACTACGTTGCCATGTGATTTGCATTTGTACGTTCTAGCATCTCCAAAGATTTCCTGGCATTCCTCAATCATATATGTCAGAGAAGAATAGTGTCGCGACAATAGGTCTAGTTTGTTATAAGGGTCCATTAAATCGTTGGCTTCGATATGTAGACGCATTTTGGTAAATTTATGTTGAAGTTCCCAGTCATTACATCAGTTCTCAGTCATAGTTCCTTAATGCGCGGTTATGTATGTTGCATATATTTCATGTGGCTGATCCGGAGCACCATCTGGCATGTGATGTATGCCATCTATGCGGGAATATACACGAATAGTCTACTTCCAATCTTTCAAAAATACGGCATGTAAGAGATAGGTTCAAGTGGTTTGAAATGCATTTATTCACCAGGCTGTGCAAGTTCCTCTTGTGTATATCATGACAAAGGTGGGTCATGTTATATTTGTTATTGCCTCTACGCGTATCACGAGGTTGGCGGAAACCCAAGCCATTGTGCTGGTAAGTATGTTGATCAAAGTCATTGACAAGAATCTGCCAATCATCATCGAAGTCTTCTACCTCCCCAATGAAGTTGAATTGTGGACTGGGATGCTGTACAGAGTTTTTCAACAAATTCATTAAGAAATATGATTGAGGTGTCATGTGCACGTTATACTCAGCTCTGGGCCCAATCCGTTGGTATTCTAAGAACTTCACAACAACATCTACAATATAAAGCCCGCAATTATCTATTCCGTAAGCTTGCACAATTCCATCGATGAGACGATAAACGGGGTCGCGAACAAAAGTAAATGTATAGTAGTTTGCCGACGTGTTTAAAAGGTCCGGGCGGTGGATATATTCCGCTCGTCCGTCAACCAGCACCCCCCATTGCATATGCATGCATTTTCGGATAGTAGTACTTGCAGATTTTGGAATCTGAAAATATTTTATTTCATGAGACTCTGACAATATATAATCACCTGCCCATGACATTGCAAATCGCCGATCATCGTATAATCGAGATGTGTCCTTGCTCAGTGCCCTTGCTGCCGCTGTTAGGCCAATATCGACAGTTTCTGGTAGTGTTTTCTGTGCAATGCAGTTCAAGACATCGTCGTGATTTTGCATTGGCTTGCTGGATGATGGAGTAGTACATATACTCACAGTAATAATGAATGCCACTTTCAGACCATGTGAGTTGATAACACCGGCAGCTCTTGGCGATGCACCGATCATTGTCTTGGATACACTCACTGTAGTGTGAGAATAATTGCCGCTGCCTGCAGACATGAAATGAGCACTGAGCACGCGCGACAATTTAGGAGGTTGTGTTAGTATCAAACATAGTCATTCTCAGGTGCATATGTAACACATGGCAACACATGCAATCCACGCAAGCAAACGCAGTATGCGCGGGGATTATATGACGGTACACTGATCCGAATGTCAGACACACACCAATGTTGGTTCCAGGGTGTCAGATATGAGTCAACCAACTCGGATGGCAGGCCTTCCACAGCTCATGGTCGATCAATGCCAAATACAAACTGTTGAACGGGAGCGAAATGAAAAGGTCACACGCACACACCCACACAGCTGAAAGGCATGATCGGTGCACGTAGACCATCATTCACATTCTTAAATAACAAATGTGTCAAATTTACTGATGCACTGACCAAAAGTCGCGTCAACGACACGCATTGCTTAACTTTGTGATCGAGGCGGGATCGCACAGCGACGGATGGTGCGCTGAGCTTAATCGACAAAGAAGCAGTATTGTACGTTAGTGCTCCGGATCATCGATGTCGATATGCACCGGTCGGTGATGCGTGAGTGACATCGCTCTTCGTTATTGATGCATGCTGGAAATCCATGCATGGTACTCGATTATTGCTCCAGTTCATCATTGTTCTCGATCATTGCTTCGACTATTGCTCCCCACGGTCTCCGTCCCTGCGAAGAGAGGTGTAGCTACGTACAGTCCACGCGTAAAGTCCACGCGCGTCGGATGAAACCGAGCGTTATGACATGTGCACATTACGTATATGTGCATTATTGTATACGTATGCATATGATGTATATGGATGTTGCATGATGTCAAGCTAACAAGATGGTTATTTGGGCAGTTCTGATTGCCAGCAGTACTAATGTCCGCCGAGTTTTGCCACTGGGCTGCTGTGCACCGGTAATCGCGTGGCGGTATCTACCACAATTAGCAGCAACCCATCTCGCGTGCGAAGTGCGGATATACTTGTGAGCATATCGCTAGCAGATGAAACCTATTATGTATAAAAGGATGCACCGCTATGCCGCGCGGGTATTTAACGAATAGTGATCCAAGAGTAATAAATTATGTGGTACTTTTATGTTATTGTTTGGACATGCAATGTGCGCGCGTCATATCTACAAGTATGCCGCTGTGATCGTATTGCATCACAAAGAGGGCTATCAGAATGCACTGCTCAGGTCGTCGGCAAAAAGTACGCCCATAACAATAACAACGCGTGTGGATGGCGCTACTTGAGCTGCGTTACATCATTTGCTTACATATATGGAGGTCGATATTTTGTAAAATGTATGCAGACGTGCGGTAATAACTAGAATATTCGCGACAAGTGACCGAATATAGTAAACCCCGCATGAATTGACCGGGAAATTATGCATGAAATGCCACAATGGCAAGCATGTGAACATAATCGTGCGCGTATGTACCAGCGTGTCGTTGCATCCCACCACTTGCATACCGAATCCAGAGATAACTCGTGCGTGCGTATGACGGCTACAAGCATGATGGCTCGAGCTGTGCCTAATGATTTCCACCATGCTGCCATTATGCTGCGACGCTTTTGCTTATATCGTGTTAATTATAAAACGCAACGCCTGGTAATAAATGATCCGTCGTCTCGCATGTATGGCGGGGCCTTTATTAGAGTGTTTATATCTCGGCGCGGCCTCGTCGATATCGTGACCTTCACACAATCAGGTGCCTGTAATTGATGCCATCGTACGCATTCGCTCAAAGTACGGCTACGAACGACACATCCCGCTGCTATTGAAGGTTGGTTGATGTACGAACGTGCATGCAATACAAATCAACAGCGACGACACTACGCCACCATACTTACATTCTTTTTTATCTGACGAGACTCCCTTACAAACGTCAACGCCACCAAAATGTTTTTCTAGAGGTCACAGCTGGCAGTCGTATCATTCCGTCGAGTCGGCATCACTGCTGTCGGGTCCTCAATGTCTTTTTGTATAATTATGTCCATCTGCTATCTGTCATATCCTAGCTGTACAACGTATACGCATACCACGGATATTATTTGCGTGTTGCATTTTAGAAATGTACATTCGCACCTGATGTAGCTCGCGTAGTTGATTCTGGTTGGTATAGCGATCGTAGAGAGCGAACGATTCGACCTCCGGCAAATAACAAGGTAGTGCGGCTCGGTAGTGCGTTTCGCCCCGACGATCTTTGGGTCAGCCGTAAGTCGTATCCTCGTATCACCTCTCGTCTTCATACATTTATAGAACCCGTAGCAATGCATTCTTCACGGACATTAGTATCACTTATTGCAGCACGTATATAATTTGAAGTATAGAAAGTATATAAGTTGTTCATAGAGAGCACATAAATATAATATCGTGCCAATTAGTTGGTACGAATCGGTTGCATGAATACATGCATTGCTCCATAAGTTGCTAGAGCACACGTCTCACCGGGTGGGCGCATATTCATGAGCGGAGAGATATGACGGAGAGAGAGAGAGAGAGTCCGTTCGCTGGTATAGTAGTGTACTATTAACTCGTGCAATATCATTATTTTGTATGTAACCTTGTATATACTTAATTCGTCTATCTCTTCAAAACATATCAATATCCGTAGCTACGACATCACATATCACGTGGCGCCCCCCTTCAAGGCTACTACAATCGCTGACAACCTAGGACGACATGTCGGCTGTGTCTTCTTATTCGCATATTATGGATGATGCGTTCTGGACATCTGGTGTTTTTAGGAAGATGTCTAGAATACGTCAGGAATGTTACCCCAAGAAGACGACGTCTTCTGGTTTTTTGGTCCGGTCTTTGGGCACACGAAGATGATGTTCCGGAAACGATACAACCATCTTGCGGAAAACTTGCAGATCACAGCATGACGTCTTCTGTGATGTTCTTCTCTGTCAAAGAACACGTGCCCAACTATCAGCGGATAGAATACGACATCTAGAAGACGCCTTCTTGGTAGGAAGCGGTGCGCCTAATGCGGGGCCCCAAATTTTGTCAGAACCGATTCCATGTTTTAAAGCTATCACGGGACCCCAACACATTAAACGCACATACTTTATAAGGCCCCCCGTGATAGCTTTAAATCTGACATCGGTTATCACAAGAGTTGGGCCCCGCATAACGCGTGGGCGCACTGCTTCATATATTCCCGACACCTTATATACGACAACTTCCTCGTTACAGAAGATGCTGTCTATAGTGCATTTAGAATATATGCACTAGTGTAACCAGTGGCCTGCGAGTACGAACAAGCCGTCACGCTACTCGTGTGATGGAGTTGCTGACAGATGTTTTTATCACTGCATTCGGCATCACACAATTCAGCATCACTTTTAGCAAGGACGCCGAGCCACTGCGTACCACATCGTTGCACACAACAATCTCTAGAGTAGCAGATGTCTCACTATGGGATGTCCCAATAGCGAGCAGAGGGTACGTCTTGGTTGGCCTAGTTTACTTTGCTGTCGCGCAGTACCATCAAACACACGCACATGTGTGTGTGTGTGTGTGTGTGTGTGTGTGTAGTGTACGGTAATTATTCTAAATTTTTAAGAGGATTAGTCATAAATGTAGCATGCGGGTATCGCGCATATGCATTATGCACATTGCGAGGATACACCTGCCTCACTATCTTACACACACATATTTGTATGCAGGTAATGCGCCAAACCCCCTACATGCCGGAGGGTTGCTGTCCCGCTGTTTGCCAGAGCTTGCTTTTATAGTGGGTGTTCCAAATTACGTATCCAAAATGCATAGGTCACATACTTGCATGGATCCGACGCATGTTGTGATATTATAATGTATGTTATTCGGCAAATCATTCTGTCGACTCACCTCCGTTCCTTTCAACAATAATGAATACACACATTGTACAGCATACGTCCGCTATCATTCCTCATATAGTTGATGATACTTCAGAGCCATCGGCTACCGGAGCTATACTAAGAATATCCGACCATATATACATTGAGCGATGTACTCATATTTGACATTACATAACAAATCACGACTGAAAATGACGTAATAATATAGCACGTGCAATATAATCATATGCCATGCAAATCGGCACGAGTATGGTGTCATTTGCATGTTTTCCACATGGGAACAGCATCTCAAAACAAGATTCTTTAAGTACGCTTGCCAGCGCTTCTTCAAACCTATACGACGTGGATGAGTGCTTTACAGTTTGAGATTCTATCACACGGTCGATGACGGTCGAACAAATGTATTAATACACCCGCTAAGCCTGTCAAATACTTGATTGTGATTTCCCAAGAAGGCGGCTCAAATCTCGACTTCACGTCATGCGCGTTTTCTCCCTCGCGACTTGGCAACATGTAATTTACAATATTAGTTAGTATGTATACCCCAATGATATATACCCCAAATTGTTTGCGTTGCTACCTTCCAGGAGAGCTGTGACTTCACCAGGACCACCGGAGCCGCATAATATACACTGCCTTCACACCCATGCACTGCTGGCGGTGCCAACGTTGTTATAATACTGCCCATGTGACGCTGGCTGCTCGACTGGTCCTCTGCAGAGAATGAGCACTTCACCAGTGGTGCTAGCAGCTCACCCCTCGGTGCCTCAGAGAGCTGCTGTTCTGTCATTGCCTCAGTTATGCAATGCCTCTAAGGATGTTTCCGCACCGATACTTGATGCTGAGCATTACAACAAAATATCATGTAGTTCATCATATATGCGATGGCATGGCGAAATCGATATTACGCTTCATGCTGCAGATGCAATTGTTGTGATTCACACGCCGGACATCAGATCATCGAATGCTGTCTTGTACCTTTGTAACCGACCACACATGTAAGTCTCACTAATCTAACTGCATTACAATCAGTCTTTCACCACATATATCTAGTATATGCTACAACATGAGTGCGGATTTAAGCACAGGCATGCCTGTGCTAGAATCCCGCTGGCATATGCCAGCTGTTCCGCTAGCATGTGCCAGCGTGGCTAGCATGTGCCAGCGGCGTGCTCATGCTGTAACATATACGCCATCCATAATCAGCACAGATATGCACATATTGTTATACGCATCACGTTTTTGATGCCTTCACCCTTCAGATCAGGATTATGCCCAGGCTTCCATTGGGAGATGACACTTGCACACGAAACGAATGTGACCCTTGGGACTGTATAAAAGACTACTGCGATTATGCGGTCCCAGTAGCACTGCATTTCTGTGAAAACATTCTACCACATGTGGGCACACCTGCCACGCGCAATGATTTCAGATGGACCTAAGGGTTTACGCGGACATTCACAAATAAAGCGAATACCTTTGGTCCGCGCATTGCGGTCCTATTGAGTTTGTCTCACTGGGTGCATGTCGTCGTCCGGTATCTAGCGAGTGGAATGTGTTGTTTGCAGATTGCTGGCCACCGCCCTTTTGATAACAATCGTGCACGCGGGCAGATATTTTCTGGGGCGATTCGGGCATACCTGCGTTCACTGATGCTATCATCTGCTGGTCGAGTCTTCTGGGCTTCCATCCATCTCAGTCTCCTCATTCAAACTGCAGTTACAACCAGTGATGACTATTACCACCGCTACAGTGCGGTGATCCTGTGTCTGCCCGAGGGTACCGCCAATTTGACGACCAGCACAGCGCAACGTACTTTGTGGAAGCAAAGGTGTCACACCATGCAGAAGTCATGCCATCCATCTTTAAACCAACAAAAGTTCTAGGCGAATAGTGGCAGTATTCGTGGCCCGTGGGTCGAACCCGAGGTTTGAAAAGTGGCTGACGTGTCGACCTACCGAGCTTAGTGGATATGTTCAGGTTTGCATTGTCGGCCACATGCGCATGTGACCATTCCCTATCACCTTGTCTTGAGTTTGGTCGAGGTTCAAATTACGGGAAACATGGCCACCCACTTGGGTCTTTGGGTATTCCAAGATATGTGCGGCGGGCAACATGGTGACCCAACTCGTTGTATTTCAAATTTTGTGCGACAGGCAATAAGGCGGGGCGGCCTTTCCGACAATCAAGTGATGGGCAACACGGCGAGCACACATTAACAATGCTCTCGCCTCTATTACTCTTACATACGAGGCGCGTTAGTGAGGGGAAAAAATGAAGGGTGCTACGTGTGGAGTGCAGCGGCCTCAGCGGGGTCTGAAGATTCGCCAAAGAGCTTGGTACGGAGCTCGCCCTGGATCTTGGCAAATATAGAGGGATTCTCCTTGAGGTACGCCTTCGCCTTCTCCTTACCCTGTCCCATACGCTCTCCGTTGTAGTAGTACCTGCGCCACGCAAGTGCATCCGCCCCTCCCAGTTCCAGAACTGCGAAGCACTCCCCCGAAGAAAACTGTCGGAGGAGGTGACTGATTGGGGATGACCACACACTGGGGTCCCGCACGCCCTCCGCAGCCTCTCGCCTCGGTGGGGAGTGCTTCGAGGAATGTCAGCAGCCTCACCACGATCCAGTCTTTTGGATGATGCCATGAGTGGCCCCGACGTCTAGAGCTTCTGTTTCAGGGCAAATTCCACGCCCAAAGACAAGTTCTAGATCCACCTCCCGGAAGGGGGGTGCCAGCTTGTTCTGCATAACCTCCAACCCCACTCGCCCCACCACCCGTCCCACCCATTCACGCCAACACCGCGGCCCAGCCCTGCAGCTTTCCATACCCGCAAGCTTCATGGGCTATCATCGCAGACAAGGTGGGAGCTGCATGCGCGGAAGAGGTGTGGCATCCTCGCGGCCCGCAGGATGGCTCTGCCGCACGCTCAGAATCCCTCATCATCCAACGGCTGTCCAAGCGCGCATCTCCCTCGCACCATCGTGGGCCCGAAGGCAACCAGCGAGGCGATTCTTCTTTGAATTTCCACCAACCAAACAACCACCATCACCCCATCGAGAATATGCTCACCTTGCTCACTTTCACTCGCACAGTGTTCCCGCTGAGCTGACCCTTCTGTCCCACGCTTCCGGTCCGCCGCACGTCCAGCCTCACCGATGCATAGTATTTCAAGGCCTGCCCCGGCCCGCGCCCCACAGGCCCCACGCCATCTGCTGACGTGCGCGCATCTGCCCGAGCAGGGAGCCCACGAAGGCCACGCGCCCCGCACAGAGGGGAGGCAGGTGATCCCAAGAAGCACCCGGCATCCGTCTGCGAGCGCTCGAGAAGACGCGGCCAATCAGAGGAGCGGCCCTGCGCTATGCATGTGCATTGCATCCAACCGTGTCCGAGCTCCAGAAGGGTTGGACTGGGGCGCAACATGGACACGTCCACCGCTGAACTGGCAATACGCAGTCCACGTGCAGGGCAGCGGGGTCATCCTGGAAGGCACGCGGGGAGGTGGCGACGACTCTGGTAGGCGCACCCAAGGGAGGAAGCAGCAGTAGGTGCGTGGAGCTGCAAAGGCATCCGCAGAAGTTGCGCAGCGCGGTGGAGGCATCCGCGGCAGGCGCGTGGGGTGGTGGAGGCATCCGCGGCAGGCTCATCGGGTGGTGGAGGCATCATGACAGGCGCATCGGGTGGTGGAGGCATCCGGGCTGGCGCATCGGGTGGTGGGCATCCGGCGGCAGGCGCATCGGGTGGTGGGGCATCCGCGGCGCAGCGCATCGGGTGGTGGAGGCATCCGGCAGTCGCATCGGGTGGTGGAGGCATCCGCGGCAGCGCATCGGGTGGTGGAGGCATCCGCGACAGGCGCATCGGGTGGTGGGCATCCGCAGAAGTTGCGCATCGGGTGGTGGAGGCATCCGCGGCAGGCGCATCGGGTGGGTGGAGGCATCCATAGAAGTTCTTGCTCAGTGGTGGAGGCATCCGCAGAAGTTGCGCATCGGTGGTGGAGGCATCCGCGACAGGCGCATCGGGTGGTGGGGCATCCGCAGAAGTTGTCCTACGGCAGGCGCATCGGTGGGTGCAGGCATCACGGCGGCATGGGCAGCGCCAGCCATCCAGTTGGCGCCGGGCCGTTGACATCCGCGGCAGGCGCATGGGGTGGTGGGCATCGGCAGGCGCATCAGGTGGTGAGCATCCGCAGCAGGCGCATGGGGTGACGCAGGCATTGCGGCATGGGGTGACGCGAGCATCCACGGCAGGTGCATGGGGTAGTGGAGGCATCCGCGACAGGCGCATCGGGTGGTGGAGGCATCCGCGGCAGGCGCATGGGGTGACGCAGGCATCCACGGCAGGCGCATGGGGTGGTGGAGGCATCCACGGCAGGCGCATCGGGTGGTGGAGGCATCCACGGCAGGCGCATCGGGTGGTGGAGGCATCCACGGCAGGCGCATGGGGTGGCGCAGGCATGCATGACAGGCGCATCGGGTGTTGGAGGCATCCGCGGCAGGCGCATGGGGTGGTGGAGGCATCCACGGCAGGCGCATCGGGTGGTGGAGGCATCCACGGCAGGCGCATGGGGTGGTGGAGGCATCCACGGCAGGCGAGTGGGGTGACGCAGGCATCCGCGGCAGGCGCATCGGGTGGCGCAGGCATGCATGGCAGGCGCATGGGGTGGTGCAGGCATCCACGGCAGGCGCATGGGGTGGCGCAGGCATCCACGGCAGGCGCGTGGGGTGGCGCATGCATCCACGGCAGGCGCGTGGGGTGGCGCAGGCGTCCACAGCAGGCGCATGGGGTGGCGCAGGCATCCACGGCAGGCGCATGAGATGGCGCAGGCGTCCACGGCAGGCGCATGGGGTGGCGCAGGAATGCATGACAGGCGCATGGGGTGGCGCGGGCTTGCATGGCAGGCGCATGGGGTGGCGCAGGCATGCATGGCAGGAGCATGGGGCGGCGCAGGCGTCCACGGCAGGCGCATGGGGTGGCGCAGGCGTCAACAAATAGTTGATACCGGCAAACAGCGTTTACCTTCCCCCCAGAAGTCGTTTCCTGTACGCCTCCAAATGCCGGAAACGAGTTCATACGCGCGCGAACCTGGCACCTCGCAACAGCTCACCTTACACATTGATGCGCTGGACGTCTGCCATCGGCTTGCTTGCGATCAGTTTGGAAAGACAGATTGAAAAATGCTATTCATCATACATAACGGAGAATCTAGATTTTTCTCAGGGATCACCGTGCGCGTGCAAGATGCAAAGCAATGCTAACAAGCCCTTGCCGCGGCGACACTTGCAGGCTCGAGATGGAGGCACCTGATTGGTGAAGAGGAGCATTGAATTTGAGCGGTTTAGGGAGTGGCTGATCTTTCGAAGTGCCTGACTCTGCGCCCCACAGCTCCGGAATCAACAGTCCTGCTCAGGTTTTATGATCAACAAAGTGCTCAGATTTTGTGATCAACAAATCGCAAAACACTGCTTGTCCGAGAATATGCGAACCGGCGTCGTCGCCAGTGAACTCTCTTGAAGAAAGGAGCAGCGGCCAAAGCCGCCCCAACTACAGATCCTAGGGCTCAAAGCCGCCCCAACTACAGATCCTAAGGCTCACGAAAGTCGGCTCCAATCCTCAGGCTAGAGCCCAGGCCTCGCGGAATTATGGGCAAGTCGTGCCAGGAGGTATGCGCCAGGAGGTATGTCGGGGGGCGTCAGGAGGGATGACGGGGGTAGTCAGGAGTTGCATGCATCCGCGAGTACCATGAGCCTGGCCTGCAACGCCACGTGGGCATCGCCCATCTCACCCTCCAGCTCTGCTTTCGGCACAAGTGCCGCGACGCTAAGCGAACACCCCCCCATCGCAAGCAGTGAGAGGCTCAAGCAGTGATTGCTCGAACAGCAATCAACGAGATACCTAAGATGTGGCTGCCGGGCCCACAAGCAGCGAGGCGCCCATGCAGTGGCTGCCGGGCCCACAAGCAGCGAGGCGCCCATGCAGTGGCTGCCGGGCCCACAAGCAGCGAGGCGCCCATGCAGTGGCTGCCGGGCCCACAAGCAGCGAGGCGCCCGTGCAGTGGCTGCCGGGCCCACAAGCAGCGAGGCGCCCATGCAGTGGCTGCCGGGCCCACAAGCAGCGAGGCGCTCCTGCAGTGGCTGCCGGGCCCACAAGCAGCGAGGCGCCCATGCAGTGGCTGCCGGGCCCACAAGCAGCGAGGCGCCCGTGCAGTGGCTGCCGGGCCCACAAGCAGCGAGGCGCCCATGCAGTGGCTGCCGGGCCCACAAGCAGCGAGGCGCTCCTGCAGTGGCTGCCGGGCCCACAAGCAGCGGCGCCCATGCAGTGGCTGCCGGGCCCACAAGCAGCAGGCGCTCCATGCAGTGGCTGCCGGGCCCACAAGCAGCGAGGCGCTCCATGCAGTGGCTGCCGGGCCCACAAGCAGCCGAGCGCTCATGCAGTGGCTGCCGGGCCCACAAGCAGTGAGCGCTCATGCAGTGGCTGCCGGGCCCCACAAGCAGCGGGCGCCCATGCAGTAGCTGCCGGGCCACAAACGCGAGGCGCCCATGCAGTGGCCTTCCGGGCCCACAAGCAGCCGAGCCGCTCATGCAGTGGCTGCCGGGCCCACAAGCAGCGAGGCGCTCATGAGCTGCCGGGCCCTGGCTTAGCCTGGCGCTCATTCAGTGGCTGCCGGGCCCACAAGCAGCGGCTCGTTCAGTGGCTGCCGGGCCCTGGCAGCGAGCGCTCCTGCAGTGGCTGCCGGGCCACAAGCAGCGAGGCGCTCATGCAGTGGCTGCCGGGCCCACAAGCAGCGGCGCCCGTGCAGTGGCTGCCGGGTCACACGCAGCGGGCGCTCATGCAGTGTGCCGGGCCCCACAAGCAGCGAGCGCTCATGCAGTGGCTGCCGGGCCACAAGCAGCGAGCGCCCGTGCAGTGGCTGCCGGGGCCCACAAGCAGCAGCTCATGCAGTGGCTGCCGGGCCCTGAGCAGCGAGCGCCCCGTGCAGTGGCTGCCGGGCCCCACAAGCAGCGGCGCTCATGCAGTGGCTGCCGGGCCTGGCGCGGCGCTCATGCAGTGGCTGCCGGGCCCACAAGCCGCGAGCGCTCATGCAGTGGCTGCCGGGCCCACAAGCAGCGAGCTCGTGCAGTGGCTGCCGGGCCCTGGCAGCGGCTGGCTCATGCAGTGGCTGCCGGGCCCTGGCTGGCCGGGCGCTCACTGCAGTGGCTGCCGGGCCCCACAAGCAGCGAGGCGCTCATGCAGTGGCTGCCGGGCCCACAAGCAAAGCGGCGCTCATGCAGTGGCTGCCGGGCCCACAACCAGCGAGGCGCCCATGCAGTGGCTGCCGGGCCCACAAGCAGCGAGGCGCGCATGCAGTGGCTGCCGGGCCCACAAGCAGCGAGGCGCTCCTGCAGTGGCTGCCGGGCCCACAAGCAGCGAGGCGCTCCTGCAGTGGC
>LGRX02020958.1:0-11286 GCA_001247695.2 Cymbomonas tetramitiformis
GGGGGCTGCCGTGCGGCCCTCGGGATCACCCAGACCCATGGTGAGGTGATGTACAGTGCGGCTCCCTGGATCCTGAAGATCCGAAGCTGACGGCCTGCATCCTGCTGTACCCGAACCACGGCCCGGAGTCCAGCTCTGCTGTAACACGTGGCGTCCAGTGCGATGTAGGGGTGCTATTCATCCCGACAGTCAGTCCCGAATTACTTCGTACAGGTGCCCCCACCCAATAGAGTACAGTCAGCCCCGGAATTACTGCACAGGTGCCCCCTCCTAATAGAGTACAGTCAGCCCCCCCGAATTACTTCTCGCACAGGTGCCCTCCCAATAGAGTTCAGTCAGCCCCGAATTACTGCAGGTGCCCCTCCCAATAGAGTACAGTCAGCCCCCTGAATTACTTCTCGTACAGGTGCCTCACCAATAGAGTCTAGTCAGCCTCCCCGGAATTACTTCGCACAGGTGCCCCTCCCACTAGAGTACAGTCAGCCCCCCCCGAATTACTCGTGACAGGTGCCCCTCCCAATAGAGCAATAGTCAGCCTCCCCGAATTACTTTCAGAGAGCTTCCCCACTGACCTCGCGCGCAGCGCTCGCAGCCACCCAGTAGTGTGCCTCTGCCGCCGGGGCGCGGGGCATACAGGGCTCTCATTGCGCGAACCGACCGTTGCCTCCCTACTGGCGCTGGACTGTGGATCACTGGGCTCATTGCGCGGACCGTGGATCGCTGGCTCTCATTGCGCTGACCGTGGATCGCTGCCTCCATTAAGTGACCGTGATCACTGGGCTCTCATTGCGCCGGACCGGTGGAGCTCAGGGCTCACAGCGCGGACCGTGGGACTGCCAGGGTCAGCTATGCTGGACCGGGATCGCCAATCTCGCTTGTTGACCGTGATCACAGGGCTCATTGCGCTGACCGTGATCGCTCGTCATGCTGGACCGGTGGGATCACCGGGCCTCCATGGCGCTGGATCGGATCGCTGCCTCATTATGCCGACCGATCACAGGCTCTGGTCGCTGACCGGGATCGCTGGGGCTCATTGCGCGATCTGTGATCGGCAGTGGGGTTCTGCCGCGCGACCGGATCGCTGGGCTCTCATTGCGCGGACCGTGGATCACTGGGCTCTCATTGCGCGGACCGTAGATCACAGGGCTCGGTCTCCTTGCGCTGACGTGGCATGGTGGGATGCCACGTGGCGCATACTGCAGTGTAAAGTTTTCGCTGCTCGGCGAGGCGGAGCAGCGAGCGCGCATCCCGGGGGGCAGCTTGGAGCACCCAATGAGCTCCACGCAGCTCCTCGCGCGGCACTGGGTTGTGCGGGACGGCTCCGGCTCTGAGGACGAGGTGCTCCCCAGTGGGCGCCACCACGCCGGCCTCTCCTGCGCCTCAGTCTGCTCACAGCGCAGTGCCGGGCCCAGTGCAATATGAAGCCTGTGCTGCAGATGCGGAGCACGGCCACGCTGCCTGCATGCGTCGTGCATCTTACCCACAGAGTTGGGATGCAAGAGCCGAGCATGCCACGTGCATCTTACCCGCAGAGTTGGGATGCAAGAGCCGAGCATGCAACGTGCATCTTACCCGCAGAGTTTGGATGCAAGAGTTTTGGAATTCTATACAGGGTTATTTGCAAAAAGCGAGCGTAAACATTCATTCTCAAAAGATATACCAGTTCGCAGGTCGAAACGCCACGAACGTTAGCGCCCAATCATTACTGATTGGGCAGTCTAAGCGAAAGTTCACTAATTAGAGTATGACGTGCCACTGTCGAGTTCATAACGACTGCAGTGACACGTCTGCGATGGGCCGGTGAACTATTACACACTGTGTCTTTCCGATGGTCATCATATGATCCAACGGCCACGATTAGTTCAGCAGATCTAGATCTAGATCTAAGGGTTTCATAGGGTTTCTTCAGGGTTCCTTCAGGTTTTGAGCATCCTGACTACTGTGCAAGGCCTAGACAGTCATGCTTTACATCAAACTGATCAGCAGACACTGCAGATTCCAATACCCCTTCTAAAGGGTGACTATCTAGTTATCCTACTGCCAGTTCTTGGGAATGGTGCCCCTTCAGTCAGCAATGCCCAGTTCTTGGGATGGTGCCCCTCCAGCTCCAGTTTATGGGGATGGTGCCCCCTTCAGTCTTCATTGGTCTCCACGAGGCAGGTTCATGACACCCAGTCGCTCTCTGTGTACACGAAATATAGGGAGTGCCAGGGGCTTGGTCATGATGTCAGAGGTGTTATCACCAGTTCCAGTGTACAGCGCCTCTGTGTCCTTGGCCTTGATCAGCTCCCTGATGTACATGTTCCTCACTTCAATGTGCTTGGACCGGGAGTTGTTCACGTAGTCAGTGGCCAGGTGGATAGCTCCCTGGTTGTCACAGTACATAGGCACTGGCCTGCATATGTCCACCAGGGAGTCCAGCACGTTGAGGACGTACTTGACTTCACGAGCTCCCTCAGACATAGCGATGATCTCGGCCTCAGTAGTGGATAGAGACACGCACTTCTGGATCATAGATGAGAATATGATCAAACTCCCACACAGGAAGACCGCAATACCAGAGGTGCTTCTCCTGGTTACCTTGCATCCTGCATAATCAGAATCGGTGTAGATGGAGAGAGGCAAAGGTCTGCTTGGTCCAGTGCCACCCCCCCCAGGCACTGAAACAGTGCGCAGTACCAGCTCGTACTCCCTGGTGCCCTTCAGATATCTCACCACCTGCTTCAGGGCCACAAAGTGCTCTGGACCATACGTGGCGCAGAACCTTGACAGGACTGACACTGCTGCCATAATGTCAGGCCTACTGCAGCGAGCCACCCACTGCAGCTGCCCCAGAAGAGCTCGGTAAGGCATAGGTCCTTTACCATCAGCAGGAGCCAGCGCAGTGCCGGGTGACATCGGCAAACTTGCTGGTTTGGCATCATCCAGGCCATAAGTGCTGATGATCTGGGAGATATAGCCAGACTGAGATAAGTATGCTGTATCACTTCCCCAGCGCACCCCGATACCCATGACCAAGTCCAACATCCCAAGATCTTTGCACGCATACTGTGCGTGGAAAGAGGCCACAAAGGTGTCATACCAAGACTTGTCATTGGTGGGCCACCAGGTAGTCATCCACGTAGGCCAGAATGATGACCTGGAGAGTGGTGTCCCGGATGAAATACAGGCAGGGCTCCACGTCACTCCTCTGCATCCTGGAGTCATATCCCATTATGAACGCATCGGAGGTGTCAAACCACTCTTTGCCAGCCTGCTTGAGCCCATACACTGCCTTCAGCAGCTTGGCACACCTGTGCCCCCCATAGACCAGCCCTCGGGGAAGACGAACATACAGGTCCTCCTCGAGTACTGAGTTCAAAAAGGCAGTGTCAACATCCATGTGGTAGACCATAAGTCCAAGGTTCAGAGCCAGGGTGATGACGATCCTGACTGAGGACAGTTGTGTACATGGTGCAAAGGTGTCATAGTAGTCCACCCCATACTCCTGTTTATTGCCCCGCACACATATCTGGCTCTTCCTCTTCAGGAGTTGCCTGTTCTTGTCCAACTTGACCTTGAGCACCAGTGACATCTCCAGTAACTTTACCCCAGCTGGTATGTCCTCCTCGTCCATCATCAGTGAGGCTTTCTTGATCTGTACCAGTGCGTCCAGTTCATCTTGAATAGAGTTGAGCCACTCAGTACAGTCAGGTGAACTCAGAACCTGTGAGTGACATTTTGGCTCAGTAACTCCCTCAGGCAGTAGAGAGCTCTGCACAGTGGGTGTCTCTGCAGCCTGAACACCCAGGCATGTGTGTGTAGGTGGAAATCGCACATCTCCAGCAGGCAGGTCCACGATGGTGAAGTTGGTGAGGAGGACCACACAATAAGGTTGAGCATGAGGTTCAATAGCACGTCCACAAATCATGGCCTCCTCAGAGTCCCCCTTTCCAGTGACAGCACGCACCTCAGTGAATAGTGGATAGTGAGCATTGACACTCCCATATGAGGGGCAATCCCTCAATAGTGACAGGCGATCACTGCCTGGCTTGAGATATGAGCTCAAACTCACCCAGCACACATCATCAGAGGTCTCCACCTTCACCACAGCCACAATCTCATCACTGTCCTCAGGTAAGTACACACCCTGCTCCAGTACAGCAGTCTCCAATAGTGCAGGCGGAGGATCTCTGTAGGGCGCATCCAGAGTGGTAACCATGAAGTTGGTCTTGAGAGGGGTCACCGCAGAAGGATCCCATGTGGTCACCACCTTACCCAGCGTGTCCAGCCTCTCCGAGAAGGTGACCATACCAGAGTTGACCACCTTTCCAGACTCACAATCATATAGCAGATAGGCAGATGATACCTCAGAATGTCCAACATATCTGAGTTCACGTGCCCGGTTGCTGAGCTTGTGTTCACGGATCGTGGGGTCAATAAAGGGGTAGGCCATGCATCCAAATACTCGCAGTTGGGACAGGTCCGCATGCTTCTTCCTGATGAGGTAGTAAGCCGAAGTCCACCCCAGAGATTTTCGGAATACGCGGTTAAGGATGTATACCGCATGGCGGGTGGCCAGCTCACATCAAATCCAGAAGTCAGTAGGAGTGCTCTGGCCATGGCTTGTACATCTCGGTGTGACCTCTCAACCCTTGCCTGGTTCTCATGCAGGTATGGGGAGCCATGCCTTTGCTCAATACCATGCTCCTCACAAAAAACTGCAGTTTGCCCAGCAATCATGGTACTGTCACCATCAGTGTGGAGCACCATGTGGTACTCGCTGGACAGGTTCATGGTGCTTCGCAGGCGCTTCACCTCCTGCAGGTATAGCTGGAAAGCCTTGAGATAGTCCGACTTCAGCTTGAGGAAGAATATGCATATCCATGTCGTGGAATCATCGACGAACAGCACGAACCATCTGTACCCCCCAGCACTGGTCCTGAATGGTCCACATGTGTCTGACCATACAAGATTTCCCAGTTCCTTGGACAGCTCCCTCCCAGTGGGTTTCACAGAGGGCCTTATGGCCTTGGTCAGCCTACAGGCAATGCACCTCTCGGGGCAATGCTGCACTGGGCTGCCAGAGTACTGAGACTCACTGATGGGCATAGGCACACTTTGAGCAAACATGTGATCAACGGGCTTGTCACCAACGTGACCCAGCCTTACATGTTGTAGCAGCTTGATGTCAAGCTGCTCTGTGGTGTGCGAGTCCTTGTACAAAACCACCACTGGCCACTTGGTGTCCTCGATCCATACACGATCTTCTCCACAGGGTTCCAGGTTGGCCACGTTATAGCATGACTCCCTCGGTGCAGAAAAGATCTTAGCACCAGCAGGGTATTCATGAATAACATCAAACCGAGAGACCAGACTCTACCAGCTCGCTGTGACCCATTTAGGCAATATGAACATGAACTTGGTGTTAGAGGGGTCTCTGTCGAAGTCGGTGAGGGCCTTCTGGAGACACTGTAGGATGATGTCGTGGTCAAATGGCGGGTTCCCATAGCAATGCTTGCCAGCCCAATCCTTACCAAAACATGTGTCAGTAATGGTACAGTAGTGATCCAGGATGTGGTTGTCATCAGAGGAAAATAGTTCCAGGAGGAAAGGGCCATGAGTGGTGAAGTGAGGCTTGGTGTCCTCAAATTTCCAGTCAGAGCGGTCTCGTTGATCATCAGTATGTTTGACAGCACAGGCTAGATGAGTGTCCAAAGTGTTATATGTGTCCTCATGCATAATGTACTGGTTGCCAACTCTGGCAAAGGAGAACACCACCCCCCCTTTGGACACAGTTCTGGCCCCAAAGTCCACAAGAAAACCTGCATCCTCGAGCGCCACCACAGATAAGAGGTTGAAGGGCTGCCCAGGTATGCAGTGTGTGCCAAGGAGCTGCAGCCCAACCATGCGCCCAGACTTCACATCCTTCTTGGCAAAGGTCACCGAGCCACTGCCAGAGGAGCTCACAGACTGACTCTGCACCACACTGAAAGTCTCACAGGCTGTAGTGTCATAGTCCGCATTGAACACCCGGACAGAGTTGAAGATGTGCTTGGTGGCGCCACTGTCGATAACAGCACTCTTGTCCACAGCAGACTGAGTGCCACTGCTGCCAGCACTCGCGCCACATGCCACCTGAGCATGGCCAGCATCAGGGGCACAACCCACACCAGATGCCCAAGCATCACAAGGCACCCAAGCACACTCACCACGTGGGTCATAGCCCAAATCCAAATCCTCGACGAGGTCATCACAGGCATCATCATAGTAGCTCTCACAGTGGTCCTCATAATAGTCACTGGGGAGCAGAGCCACAGAGCAGAAGCGAGTCTTGCGAGGTGGAGAAAACAGTCCAGAGGCCCAATCATCAGAGGGGCTGTAACCCACTCCTTCAACGGGCTGCCCAAGGCTCATGTACTCTTCCTCCTCGTCAGAGTGTCCATGGTACATACCCTCCTCCTCCCCGTCAGAGTCAGAGGCATCCTCCAGGTCTGGTAGAGAATCACCATCACTCGAGCCAGAGTCCGAACCAGAAACAAGGCTGGCAATAGACCCAGCATCACTCTCAACTGGCTGCCCAAGGTGCATGTCTTCCTCTTCCTCGTCAGAGTCAGAGGCATCCTCCAGGTCTGGTAGAGAATCATCATCATCCGAGCCAGAGTCCGATTACTCAGGCCGGGCATTGGTACCCCACCCCTCACCGAGGGACAGCATGCCTCCAAAGTCCTCCACTACCTGTATCAAGGCCCTGGTGGCCCCCCCGAGCTCAGACGCCCAGCTATGCAGGTCTACCAGCAAGGTGCGCACCATGACAGACTCCAGCTTCAGCAATATGTCCATGTCATCCGTGGCCTGCTTGATGATACGGAGCTGGCAGAGGATCTTCTCGGCACTGACAGTGTGCTCAACACCACGAGGAAGGGTAGTGCCCCTGTCAAGTATGTGGTGAGCACGAAGGAATATCTCCACAGACCCAGCCATCATGATAGAGTGCCACCGCTGCAATCCAGGCTTGAACCACAATTGCCTCGGGGATATCTGAAAAGTGTCGCCCAAGTGCTGATCACGTCCACAATCCCACTGGGCCTGTGTCCTCTTCAGGCGAGCCTTGTCAGGGAAGAAGGCAGTGAGGACATCAATGTAGACCCACGAGTCATAAATAGGCACAACCTTGGTGCGGTGAGGACGGCTGAGCACAGGAGAATGCTTGTTGGGAACGTAGCAGTGGTGCTTCTTCTTGGCCCTGCGAGGAGGGCACCCCACTGAAGACAATTCCATACGAGGTGCACTCACAGTGCCCTCATTGTCCCCAGTGTACTCACCAGTAGTGTGGGATATAACAAGCTCAGGCTCGCCCACCTCCGTCAGGACAGAGTAGTAATTGAATACCGGGAACACAGAGGACTGGGACTCCACAGGTACAGAGCCCCGACCATATATCCAGGGCTCGCACGGGGCCGAACTGGAAGGCATTGACCCAGAGATGTTGAGATTACCAGCCTCACCTGGCCCTGAGCTCAGGGCAGAATGTGCACCGTCCAGCAATGATGACTCCACCAGTCCGGAGTCCTGATACGTCGATAGCTGGCCCGAGGCCGGGCAAGGGGTCAGCGAGCCAGAGATGCTAGCACGACCAGATTCCAATAGCCCAGAGCCGTAATAACTGGCATATATATCTTCACCAGTCTCGCTCAGACCAGGGTGTAAGTCAGATGGACCAGCCTCCCGAATGGCAAAAAGGACCTCACCAGCCTCTTCCAGTCCAGGATGAAGTTCAGATTGCCCAGCTGCAGCACCAAGATGTTTACCAGGCTTCTGTAAGCTACCATGCTTCTCGTAGTCCGCCACCCTCTTGAGAATTGCCGCCTTGGTAGTCGGGGAAGCCTTCTTGAAGAACGCCTCCCGCTTCTCAACGTTCTTGATGAAACAGTCCTTAGCAGAGTGCCCACGTCTGTGACAGACAGGGCACGGGACTTTGACAGCCAGTAGCTTCCGCTTCGCCTCCTCCTGCTTACGCCTGTCGTCAGCAATGGCACCAGCAGTCTCAGATTGAGTATCCAGCGCGTGGGCAGTTTGCGCCACAGCAGCACGCGGGGCGAGTATGGTGTCGTAGTGAGATGTTACTTGGTCCGACGGCACACTCGCGGTCGGCAGGGTCTCAGACATGAACTTGGCCTTGATCAGCATATAGTCGGGGTGCAGTCGCACAATAGCCATGGCAGAAAATATGGTCTCAACCGTCTCCATACACAGAGGCTTGCCAGAAGGAGTAACGCGCGCGTTCGCGGAGTACTCGCGTACACGCCGAAGAGTCTCCTTCGACTCCAAAAACGTTGGAAGAGGAGGGGCAAGTCTCGAGAGCTGATTCGGTAGCGACAGCAGCTTATCCACTTGGGTGATGAAGTAGACGACGCTGGTGTTGCGTCGCAATTTGGATAGCTCAAGCCAAGCTCCGTGGCCGTCAGAATGTTGTTCGTAGCTGCGAACAACAGCGTTCGCAGTGCTAGTAGTAACACGGCAGAGGAAGTCATAAAACAGCTGATTTGCTTCCTCAAGATAGAGGTCATCCCCCCTCACCATATGGAGCGGAGTGGATTCCGAGAGCAGTAGCGCAAGAGAAGGGTGGCGCAAAGAAGGCTTAATTTTCGCAAGCCACTCGTCCCAAATTCCTTCCTGGTCAGTTTCCTTGCCAGAAAAGTACGAGTCCGCGGAAAGCCCCGTAGTCATATCAGAAAGACCTGGTAAAGGACGTCGCCCACCAGCGGGCGACGAATTGAGATGTTGGTCCACAGGGACAGTGGCGCTGGGAGCTGAGTGATTAAGGCTACGCATATCGTAGAGCTGAGCACTCAAACCTTTCATCATTTCCGTAAGCGCCGAGATTTGCTCCTGCTGACTACTCAGCGCAATATCTCGTAAAGACGACTCGCCAGGCTTCTCTTCATAAGCTGGCGCGCCACCAGGAGGTGACGGTGTCGTCGCTTGGCTATAGCTCTTACTCCCTTTGACCATAGTGAATTCTCTTATGCGCAGTGGAAAGTTTGCGTGATAAACAAAAATGGATCCTCACTTACAATGTAAGTGGGCCCATAACCTTTTGGAATTCTATACAGGGTTATTTGCAAAAAGCGAGCGTAAACTTTCATTCTCAAAAGATATACCAGTTCGCAGCTCGAAACGCCACGAACGTTACCCGGTGTTTCAGCGACGAAACCTCCTCTGTACTGTACTGTCGGTTTTCTGTACTGTACTGTCGATTTTGGGGAATTCTGTGCCGACGTGGCAGTCGCGCGACAGTACAGTACAGCCCGGAGGTTTAAGCGAAATACCGTCTCTGTACTGTACTGCACGGTTCGATGGGCTGTACTGCACCGATTTTCATCACAAATTGCATATTTAAAGACATCGATTTCATACATATTTCGGCGAAACAAGGGTGACATCGTGGGGACACCAAGAATTTTGAATATAAATATATATATCCACAATATATTCATTGTCCGTATGCATGCGCCTTTTTATTACGAAGAACCCCCTAAAAATAGTGCATTATTTCTTAAAATAGCGTGCAAACGCGCGATAAAATTATCCGTTTAATTATCCGCGGTATAAACGACAGAATCGAGCCATCGTGAGAGTATCGTGAGTGTCCGCGCTTCGATATTTCTGTACTGTCGTATGTACTGTCGTCTGTACTGTCGGTGTCGTCTGTACTGTCGTCTGTACTGTCGGCTGTACTGCCCCATACTTAATTCTGAGAAATGTCATTTTGGCGACATCCACGCCTCTGCTTCTATACTGTCGTCCTTTTTGTCTGTACTGTACTGTCGCCGACCAAAAACGGTGGACCTCCAACCAGAGACGCGGAAATTGACATGTTGTCACGAACGCGGCACGGAGACAGTACAGTACAGACAAAACGACAGTACAGTACAGAGGAGGTTTCCTCGGTAAAACCTCGGGTTAGCGCCCAATCATTACTGATTGGGCAGTCTAAGCGAAAGTTCACTAATTAGAGTATGACGTGCCACTGTCGAGTTCATAACGACTGCAGTGACACGTCTGCGATGGGCCGGTGAACTATTACACACTGTGTCTTTCCGATGGTCATTATATGATCCAACGGCCACGATTAGTTCAGCAGATCTAGATCTAGATCTAAGGGTTTCATAGGGTTTCTTCAGGGTTCCTTCAGGGTTTGAGCATCCTGACTACTGTGCAAGGCCTAGACAGTCATGCTTTACATCAAACTGATCAGCAGACACTGCAGATTCCAATAAAGAGCCGAGCATGCAACGTGCATCGTACCCGCAGAGTTGGGATGCAAGAGCCGAGCATGCCACGTGCATCTTACCCGCAGAGTTGGGATGCAAGAGCCGAGCATGCCACGTGCATCTTACCCGCAGAGTTGGGATGCAAGAGCCGAGCATGCCACGTGCATCTTATCCTTTGAGCCCTGCACATAAGAGGCATTGCGCATTTGTTGATTTTCTGGGAGTTGACCTGGGAGGTGAGCCCAGTGTACTACCTGGGAGGCGACCTGGGAGGTGACCCAGGAGATGATGGCAGGGTTTGAGGGATTGGGCACGGGACGAGGTAGATTCGCGGGGAGGCTGTGGTGGGAAAGTATCCGCTGCTGAAGCCTGGTGCTGCGCCAATCACATACCAGGTGAACAACCAAGTTCACTCGGCTCATGAAAGTAGATGCAAGTGCATTGCATACATGGCATCTGAGTGTTGCCACATGTCAATGGCAACGCATGCTTGCTGGCGGTGAGTGTGAAACAGAGTGCCCCAAAGGTTAGCCCTACCTATAGGGTTCTGAGGAAAACGCACTTTCGTCCCGCGGTTGTCACTTGTGACCACGACATTATGAGTTACGTGATGACTCTCTCCAGATTGTCGTGGGGCCTCCTTTAGCACTGTGCGATGAGCCGTCTCCAGGGCGCAGTGATCGGGCGCTGCCAGGGAAATGTGCTGTGGAATGACTGAATGGTGTAGCGGTGGTGTGCATGGAGCAGAGCTGCACAGAAATGAATCTCTGCCCGGTGCTTGTCCCCCAAACCCTGTCTTTGGGGCGGTGCTCCATGCGTCTTTGGCTTGTTCCGGTTAATTGGCGCGGCCATTTGCGGACAATGCGCCTGATAAGATTAGCTGTGTGCCGCTGAAGCATGCTCCGTGGAGGAGTTAGTTGAGTATGGCTAGGCTTTGTGTGCTTTTGCTTGAGGTGGAACCGTGCATGTTTACGATTGATGTGCTATTGCTTGAGGCGGAACCGTACATGTTTACGATTGATGTGCTATT
>LGRX02020961.1:0-22114 GCA_001247695.2 Cymbomonas tetramitiformis
TGTGCGTACCGGCTGCCACGTGCCGGGCGTAGCACTCGAGGACCCATTGCTGAATGGTGAGGAGGTCCACGGCCGCCCGCTGCTGGTGTGTGAAGAGTCGTGACACCACCGGCGCGTAGAACCCCGGGTCCAGCGCCGCGAGGAACAACTCCTTCACCTCGTCATCGTCGAGGGTGTTGCGCCTCTTGGCGGACCGCAAGGCCGCGTTGAAGTCCGTGATGGACTCGGACGGGTCGGTGTGGGCCTTCAAGCGGACGCCAAGGAGGTCCGATGTCCCCTGGAAGGGTGCACCGGAGTCCAGCAGGCGCCGTGCGAGCTCCAGCAGGGCTCGCTTGCCGTCCAGAGGGTGCAAGGCCGCCGACGCCTCGAGCCAGTCACCCGCTGGAGAGGCGGGACACACGATGAGCTCGAGCGTTGAAAAAAGAAGTTTGTTGGCCTCGGGACGGACGGCCAACGCGGAGTCCTCCAAGTCGAACATCGGCGCAAACAAAGGATCTTGCGCCTCGAAAGCCTCCTGGACAGCAGGCACTAGCTTGGAGAGAAGCACCTGCGCGTTGGACTCCGTTCCCGTGAATCGCTCATGTTTCTCACGGAAACATTTTCTGATCACGTGCTTCGCTACGCTCTCGTCGAAGCGCTCACGGGTGAGAGTGCGAACACCCGCCAAGAAAACAGCCTGAGCGGAGTTCGCAGCCGGAACACCAGTAGTTGCCGGCGTAGCCGGCGTGACGGAATTACGGGCAGCAGCGGAGTCAAAAATCGTAGCTAAAGAGCGTCGGCGAGACGCCATACTTGAGGTCAATCTAGTCGCAACCATGGTGAAAGAGACTGTAGAGACGAAGTGAGGGTAAAACGGACGAGGTGCGGAAGGGGCGGCGGCCAAAAGTCGTAATGCGGTTGTCGAGGAAAACACGGAAAAGCTGCGGCGCAAAGATCTCCCCACGTGCATGTGGATGCAGAGTGACGCGGCCAAGGAAAGTGGTGTCGGATCCGACCAAAATTTCCAACGTCAACCAACGCGAAGCGAGGAAAATGAGTCCGCCTCGTGCACAAGCTTCTCGCAAATCCAATCAACCAGGCATCAGCTAGGCCATACCGCTCCGCCGCGCCTCTAGTGGAGCCCCTCACTCCATCTCAAGCGCCGCTGTTTAGCCAGACATGGCTAAAATTCGCAGTGTCTAAATAAAGAGTGCGTGGGGCCAAACCTGTTGGATATACCCCTAGGACTCGGGATATATTCACTCAGTGTTCAGTTTTCTCAGAATGTGATAAAGTTGATAAGTTAACCCGATATAACGGGCATAAACAGTTAGGGTTCGGGTTCGGGTGACAGTCATACACACTACTATAGGAAGAGTCACAAAGCTAGCGATGTGACTGTTCCAGCAAATCAACCATTTTAAAATTTTAGCAAAACAGATCTAAAAGTTAGATTTTGGATCATGCAATGGCCAACCTTAGAAACTACGATAAGAGCATTCACTTATTAGGGAAGCCATAATTATATATCATCATGAGCATGCATGAGCAAGGTTGTCAATCAGACATAATCAGAATCAAATCGAAACGCCAAAATGGGTCCTTAACACTGTAAAATCAATTAATTCGGCCTCTACAGTGTTAAGGGCCCAAAAAGGGGGGGTCAATTTTTTTAAATTTTCTAGAAAATTTTAAAAATCGAATTTTTGAAGAAAAAAAATCGCGCAAGTGTACCAGTGGGTGATAACAGCTTGCCATGCCATCCGGCGGAGTTTTTAGCAAGCTATACGACATACGACATACGACATACGACATGCGACATACGACATACGACATACGTTGGGCCTGGCCAGAAATTTTCAAAATTTTATTCAAAATATAGGTCAGAATTTTGGCCAAAAAAATGTCAAAATTTTGAAAATATATAGGTGCTTCGTAGGGAAATTTTAAAAGCGATATCACCGTTCGGTCATTTTCCCCTTAACACTGGGGAAATTTTGAAAAATATAGGCGCTGTAAATTGAGAATACCCCGCCAAACTGCGATTTGCCATCGGCGATCTGACTGCTCAAACCTCCAAACCTCTTTCTCCGCCTCCAAACCTTCACACCAGGAAGACCAAAGACCTCAGGATTCAGGAAATTCAGCATCAGGATGCTCGTGGCCGATTGTTTTTCTTCCGATGGAGGAGCAGATTCAGACTCAGCTCCAACTCTCCGCCCAGTCTTTCTCGTCGGTTGACACACGACATGACGATGAGCGTGCGCCTACGAGGCTTGAGCTTGCGTACGAGCGCACCCGCTCCCAGCCCCTCACCAACGCGTTCGACCAGTTCAAGCCAAAGCGTGGTCCTCATCTCGCCAGCGGAAATACTGAGGGCCCAGCTCTGGCTGCGCATGCAAGAGATAGAACTGTTAGGAAAAAGCCCCCTAGTGGCACAAAGCGTGCAGGAGGGGGTATCCGTATCACGAAGGAGCCGAAGATTCAGCCTTCTCAAAGACTCAAGGAGTTCCCCAACCATTGTTTGCGCATCTCGGGTGGGAAGTGCTGGAGTCGGTGCACCGTAGGTCATAACTTGCATGACTCCGTTCGACTGTACCAGTACTCGTACAGTACTTGGTGACAGATACCTAGGTCACAGATGCATTATATATATTCGTTTATCTTTATAATCAGTTGACACTTGAAAGTATTCAGTGACCACCCGATATAATACGGTATATTATATCTCACAGGTTATGGGGTATTACTCATGGGGAACGCAATTATTTCCCCCAACAGTCGCGGCGGAACCAGCCGCGTGCCCCGCGGATCCAGCGGGGTACCGACAACGGCAGATTGGGGGGGAAACAGAGCGTTCCTTCGTGTGTCACTCTTCGCCGCCTACGTGGCACTATGGGGACTCAGTACTCTGTACCGCACCAGGATCGCCATCAAAAGCCAGAGTAGCTCAACGGCAGAGCGCTCGTCCGGTATGCGAGAGGTCACGGGCTCGATCCCGGCCTGGCTCACCTTTTTCGGGCTTCTGGTCTAGCGGTGTCACAGTTTCTGTTTCCCCATGAGGTTATGGGCCCACCACGCTTCCACTGCGCATCGCGGTTGTGTGGTTGTGCCACGTCGACACTTCAGAGTGAGGTTGTGTCATGGGGAACGCAATTATTTCCCCCAACAGTCGCGGCGGAACCAGTCGCGTGCCCCGCGGATCCAGCGGGGTACCGACAACGGCAGATTGGGGGAAAAACAGAGCGTTCCTTCGTGTGTCACTCTTCGCCGCCTACGTGGCACTATGGGGACTCAGTACTCTGTGCCGCACCAGGATCGCCATCAAAAGCCAGAGTAGCTCAACGGCAGAGCGCTTGTCCGGTATGCGAGAGGTCACGGGCTCGATCCCGGCCTGGCTCACCTTTTTCGGGCTTCTGGTCTAGCGGTGTCACAGTTTCTGTTTCCCCATGAATTACCCCGCTTTTCTCACTGCTGACTTTGCCATGATTGGCTAAGCTTTTCCGCTTGGCGGGGCGTTGGGGCCTCGCGAGGTGTTGAATTGGCCACTTTAGGGCGTGCGGTTTGCGCTAAGTTGCGGTGAGATTTCGGATTGGGACTTTCGGCAACTTCTTCGAGTGTCCGCGTTGGATTTTGTTTTAGACTTGGCTTGATCACCCCTGTCGACATCTCCTTGGCCGTCGCGTATTCGACTTCGTTGATTTCGTTCGACCCCATCTTCTCCTTACTCCGCAACTGCATTACCGTCGTCCGCCACCTTACAATTTGCGCCTCGCCTTTTCCCCAACCCCCCATCTATAGGAATTTGTTCTGATGACTTCATCCTCTGTTGGTACACCGGCCATGGGCGCTCGAATGCGCCTAGACTCTATTTTTGCTAGGAACGTGGGTGCTCGCTATAAGAGCACCCCGCAGTCAGCGAAGGTCGCACTCGCTGCTGCTGACAGGACACGCGGCAATGCCGTGTTACAATCGTCCTGGGACACTGACGTTGTTAAGCGTGTTGCAAAAGACACCTTAGGTACTAAGGCGTCTTCGTTTTCCGGAAGTGAACCTCATCGTCGGCTTCTTTGGGACTCCTTGGTGGCTGCCTTGGAGGCATCTTTTGTCAACAAGGACACCGCCAACGAGGACATCTTTGACCTCGTGGACGTCACCAAAGAGGTTCACCCGATCTTCAACGACATTTTACTTCGTGCGTTGGTCTCTTTGACAACACCCCACTCTCCAACTCGAAGGTGGGTTGACGCTTCGGCTCGGGTTTCTCCGCGCGACGGTAAGCGTGCCCTCCTTGAGATCACCAAGCGGCTGCTGCCGCCTGGGCATCGGCCGCTCCGCCATCACGAGGAGCTCTTGAGCATTTCTTTTGGGTCCTGTGTTGATCCAGAGCCCTTGGTGGCCCAATTTGATGAGTGCCTAAAGGCGATTGCGGCTAGCGGAGCCGGTGCTCTGGACGACGAGGCTGCCAAGAGGCAGCTTCTAGCGGCACTGGACACCGAATTTTACAAGGAGGTGATCACCCCGCTTCGCCTTGACACTGAATTGGCGAAGGTGAGCATCGAGGAGGTTTACACTCACATCCTGGAAGTGTGGTGGTGTGCGAACCCTAATGGCCCTCCCACCCGCCCCAAGGCAGCCGCGCCTATCCCGACGCACACGCCTCTCGGATTGGCTTACGCAGGTGGGGAGCCGAGTGACGTCTCGGGCTTCCTCGAGGAATTCGCTCGTATCATTGGTGAGGCCTCTGCCCTGCTTGCCTCCCTCCGTCATGACGAGCGCGAGATTGCACGAGACACGCCGCCGCCACGGAATGATTCTCACCGTCCGCATGGAGGCGGTGGTGTGAGATTTCCACCGTCCAAGTGGCGTGATGAGCGAAACCGTCGTACGGACGGTAAATTTCACGGACGTGACCGTCGCGTGGGATGGAAGCACCGCTTCGGAGCATCCCCACTCCCGAAAGGCGGGAATTGGCCTCAGGGTATTAGGGCGCAGGGTGCTAGGAGCATCTCGTTTCACTCCGCATCCTCGGCCTTCGTACAGGAGTGTCCACTCTGCCCTGGACACTTTCACGACACTGCACGTTGCCCTGAGGTGTGTGGTTCGTGCGATGTTGAGCTACGTGATGCCGCCATGGACTTGGACGAGGTGGTTTCGGCCTTCCAAACCGCCTTCGACAACGAGAACGACGAGGAATTCGCTGACCTATGCCACGAGCACGACCAGCCACTGGTGCGTACCGATCCTGAGCCCTTCACCTACCCGGTGCGGCACGACGTGGGATTACGTGCCCACTATGCGGGCTTGGGTCATGGTGCTTCGGACGTCGGCATGGAGGGTGTGCTCTCAGATGCACGGGGCGTCCTTGAGTCCCTTCGGTCTGCGGCTACGGCTGCACAGGTCGGTGGTGCCGCCACCGCCGGTAAGCAGCCTCTGCACATCGGTACTCTGTCTGTACCGCAGGTGGTGTGCGATGCGCCACCACCTGCCAATCACGAGATCGACGCTGGGCTCCACCCGGTTTCGGCATCGGACCCTGCTTCTTTCGGGTCCCCTTTCGAGGAACCACTACGAGTGGCTTTTATGGACCGAGTAATGTCGGCATGCTCTGACACCTCCCTTAAATTGTGCTCGATTGACTCGGTTCACGACTCGATTCACCCGGGAGAGCTTTCCGTGATCGACGATGACAACGACTCCGATGGTTTTTCTTATTCCGGAGACGAGATTCCCTCGGCCCCACCGGCTACGCGGTCACGTGTCGGTGTGGCAACATTGCCGAGGGTCTTCTCTTTTGCATCTCTAGCCCTGCCCGCACTCATGTGTCTTGCATGTGTGTCAGCGGTTCAGGGTTCGGTGGTGCTCGATCGAGACCCTGAATTCACCGCAGCAGTACATCCCACTGGGGTGGCTGCCAGCAGTCTGTCTGCCTTGCCGTACTGTTTTACTTTCGGTATTCCTTTTCCTTCTGTGGTTTCGGCAGGATTGAGTTCAGATTTTCAATTTTCGGAATTTCTAATTTTGCTCTACGAATCTTCTCCTGCCTCTGGCTTCTGGTCTTGGCTTCTGGATTATGGTTCTGGCTTCTGGTTGTGGACACCGGTCTCTGGACTCTGGTTCTGGATTATGACTTCTGGACTCTGGTTCTGGTTGGACATCTTTGACCCTGACAACTTCTTCAACTCTGGTGAACTCTGCGGCTTTGTAGACCACTTTGGAAGTGGCTGAGTGGCTTTGAGATTGAGCTGTAGGAACTTAGCTTGTGAGCAGTATCCTAGCAGCAGTTTTAGAAAGGGACCGCCCTGGCTAAAGCACAGGCCTCCCTCTAGCAGTTTCCAGCTACGAGCTGTTTGTTGTTTCGGGACTTTGGACTTTATCTGTGAGCCGCTCTCTGACACCTGAACAGCACTCCGTACAGTTACAGGTAGGGTGGTGTGCTGGAGTCAGTGCACCATAGGTCATAACTTGCACGACTCCGTTCGACTGTACCAGTACTCGTACAGTACTTGGTGACAGATACCTAGGTCACAGATGCATTATATATACTGTATTCGTTTATCTTTATAATCAGTTGACACTTGTATGAAAAGTATTCAGTGACCACCCGATATAATACGGTATATTATATCTCACAGGAAGTTATTTTGCTCGTGCTGCAAGGAGGAGTTGTCCCTCCTCAAGCAATCTGTGAAGACCCATGTCGCCAGCGCCAAGCACTCCCTCGCCAAGAGCAAGTATCTTCAGCAGCGTCAAGATGACGCGCACATCACCGATGTTTTGACCGAGTACTTTACAGAGCACAACGACGAGGCGACTGCCGGCTTGCAACCAGCAGAGATCCATCTATACCGGTATCGTGTGACTGAGTGTTTGTTATTTGCTGGGGTGCCTTTATCTAAGGGTGATTATTTACGTCCACTTTTGGAGCGCGCTGACATCAAGCCGACTGGCTCGGAGCACTTGCGCCAGTATGTTCCGAAGATTGAGAGCTCGGAGTTCGAACACCTACATCACGAGCTTGAAGGTCAGAGCGTATTCTTCATGTTTGATGGAACCAGGCGACTTGGCGAGGCCTTGAACACTGTTGCCAGATTTTGTGACGTGGACTTTAACTTAATCAAGCGTCTTGTGCAGTTCGTCACCCTGCACGCCAGCCCGGATAACGCTGCTCTGAGCACTACCTTGACAACGCTTGTGGCTCATGAGCTCGGGTTGCCATTTGATGCAGTCACTGGGTTTGGACGCGACTCATTGAAAGTGAATGGCACAGCCACCGCAAGGTTGCTGGTGACATTCCCTAGCGCCACTGACTTGCTGTGTATTTGCCACACGTTGAATAACACTGGAGATCGCGTGGGATTCCCTGAGAAGCGTGAGTTTATGACAGCGTGGTTGATTTTGGTTCAGAACAACAACACCGCGACGCAGATGTGGAAGGCGTTAACAAGGACTGCAATGGTGGGGTTTTCCGACATAAGGTGGTGGAGTCGACAGGAGGTTGAGAACAAGATCGCGTTGCACTTCAACAGCGTCCCTGTCTTGCTGCAGCAATTACTTGATGAGGGCGTTGGGGATGCTACCACACGCAAGATGCTAGATATATTTCATGCGGACCCCTTGCGGTTGGAGGTGTCTTTTGCTGCAGGGTATGATGGCCTGACAGATTTGTTGGCGACGACGTACGCCATGGAAGGGGACCGGTTGGAGATATTGCTTGTGTACAGGCGTGTTGAAAGCTTACGCAAGTATGGGCGTGGCTTGGTGGACGACATTGAGAATAGGGGCTTGCTGCCAAACGTGGATGCGGTCATCCGCCGCGCACAGGAGTTGAAGGTGGGCGCTACGATTAGGAAAGAGTTCCCTGGCTATGGGACCTTCACCGGCCGGGTTTCGAGCATCGATAAGGAAGACCCTGCAGAGTTTGTATATCACATTACATATGACGATGGGGACTCAGAAACAATGACGGCTGCGGAGATGAAACCGCTGATGGACGTATCCAGACAAGAGCTTCGACAGCGGGCCATCACAGAGCTACAGGGTGCCTACGAGTATCTCGAGAAGCGGTTGACTGGTCAGTGCGATAGCTCATACGACTGCACGCGTGCATACCTTGTGTGTGAGCTAGCACAATTGTTTGACCCGTCGTTCGTTGCGGAGAATGTTGTCGATGCCTGCTGGGTGCAGAGGTTGGCGGCTGTGGTTCCGTTGGCACGTCATGCGGGTGGCAAACTGGTGGCTGAACTGGAAGGTGAGCTACCGAACTACATGGCGGCAGCAGCAGGTTTCAGTTGTGACCACAGTGACGTGGCTGCTTTCACAGATGCAGTGTTAGGATGGTGGAGGAAACATGCACAGAACCTGCCAAAGTGGGGGCAAGCAGCCAGAATAGTTTGTTCACTGTCTCCCAACTCGTGTGCATGTGAACGGGTTTTCTCTCTGCTGAAAAATATGTTCGGAGAGAACCAGGACAACACCATGGCAGACTATTTGCAAAGTGCACTTATGCTTCGGTATAATAGGCGGGTGCTGTAATTTTATGAAAACCCTAATTCGTTGGAGTGAAAGTGCTTATCTTCGTGTGAAAGTGTTTATTGTGTTATCTGGAATGAAATTGCATATGTAATTCCCCCTCGCCCCCTCTGTTTTTCTCCTGCTTTTTTTTTCTTTTCCCTCCCTTTTCTCTTTTATTACATCTCACCGCAATATATAACATCCCACCGCGTTATTACATCCCGCCACCGCAATATTACTTCTTGCCGCAATATTACATCCCACCGCGTCATTACATCCCACCGCGATATTACATCTCGCCGCAATATTACATCCCACCGCAATATTACATCTCACCGCAATATTGCATCCCACCGCAATATCACATCCCACCGCGTTATTACATCCCACCACAATATTACATCTCACCGCAATATTACATCCCACCGCGATATCACATCTCACCGCGTTTCTTTCCGCGCCTCCGCACCTCCGCGCACGAACGATTTTCGGCGCAATTTGGGAGTGTTTGGGGCCCGCATGCTCATTTTTTAGCAAAAGAATTTAGGGAAAATATAGGTGCCTTCTCAAAATGGGAAGGAAAATATAGGTGCTTCGTGGAAACTTTTCAAAAAAAAATATAGGTGAATTTAAGAAAAATATGGGCCAGGGGCAAGACATACGACATACGACATACGACATACGACATACGCTCTACACCATGCACATGCGTCCAGCTACAAAATACAGCAATACAGTTTCGGAATCTGACTTTCAAGGCAAACGTACAAACGGTGCGCCGAAATTAACACCCGGCCCTCACTGTTAGCATCGCAATGGGACGATAATTTGTGACGACGGCTCACAATCGCCGAAAATGACAGAATGACGATTTCAGCGATTCAGAGCGGCCGATCGGAACGATTTTTCCCGTTCATACCTATTTGCGCCACTCGCAACTTCTCATTTTAGTTTTCCAACGCTAAGCGAAAAGGGCTGCAGTCCTTGTTTGACTTGATGCATATGAACCATCTGCGTGATACTAAGCACGCATATGGTACTGGAATATCCTAGTTCACTAGATATCAGAAACTCCCGAACTGTGTGGATAAACTCATAAGATAAATAAACCCTAAGCTAGATATACCCGGAACGGTCTCGGACGGTTTCGGAGTCTAGCCTACCTGTGACACAACGTGTGTCACGGCACGAACCTATAGATCAGTCAGCAGTCCAGTGTTGGCCTAGGAGTCTGTCATAGGGGCCTGACCGGGACTCCCAGTCAGGGCTGCCTATACAGATTTCAGCACACCACCCCAGCACTGTGGGTGGTGACTGTCTAGGAGAGTCAGATAATGTAAGATAAGTTAGGGCAGGAGCCAGGTTGACAGACCTAACTGCTAATCCAACTGTGCAATTCTGAAACACAAATTGGAACCCTCTAGCTAGCACAGGTGCAGAAACCTACGGGCATTGTGCACCCGCTAAACAACTGAAAAGCACCGAGCTAGCAAGCCATAATATAACTTGTAGATGTCAAAAGCAAAAGCATAAACCATAAAAGTTGTTGAAGTCACCGGAGTTCCGCACACCACCATGTTGGTGTGCATCCAGAGTGAACAAGAAGTCAATCGACAGCACCAAAGTAGCCAGCGGTGGTCTCAATCAAGTCCGACCCGAAGGGAGGGTTCCCGAAAGGATCTCTCTCATGTAGAGCCACACCGTAGAAGAAGGCCATGTCGAAGCTCAAATCTGCCTGAGCAAGATCCTGAAAGATGTCAGGCGGCTCAGGCGGCTCAAGCGGTGGCACATTGTCAGCCACAAAGAAACCCTGAGCCGGGATCACGGATTCAACAAATTCATTCGAGGAGAAAATTGACGGAGTCTCCCAATCGAGATCACCACCAGGCGAAGGCAATCCCGCAGCCGACTGAGCATCAGGCACAGCTGCCGCCCCCACGATCGAGATGCAAAGAACGAGGGAAAGGAGGAAAGGAATTCCCCACGGCCCAACCGTGGCAGGAAAGCCCCAGGGCGGCTTCCCACAACCGTAGGTCCTCTGCTCGTCCACGGGCGGCCCGGAAACATGATTGGCCGACGGGGGCGAACCCCGCGGCTTCAGCCGGAAGCTGCCGTCGGCAAAGTCCTCGTAGTCGTCGGTGTCGTAGCCGGTGAGGTCAACCGGCGCGACGGCAGCGTGGTTGACAGTCTGAACGAACCCAGGGAACTCACCGTCCGTCGTGGCAGTCACCCGCGCCGATTGAAGCGGCACGGGCTTCACATCCTCCTCCTGCGAGACAGGTATAGCAGGGGCCGGCACGGCGGATGCCGATGCCGCCGCACCACCTGCCGGAACCTGCTCCTCCGGCATGTTCCCCGCTGCCGCGGGGCCGCACACCAGAGCCGATGCATGCGGCTCGAGAACCGCCCGTGGTGGGAAGGATGCGTGGGTGTAGTGCACCTTGCAGTTTGCCGCGGCATGGACCTCCGCGGCGAGATCGTCCAGCCTCTGATGAATGTCGTCACCTGCGGGCTCGTCAGCAGGCTGCTGCGGCTCTACCGTGAAGCCGTAGGCGGACACGTCGATCCCGCCCACCGCACCCGCACAGAGTACCGCAGGCGGCCCGTACGTAGATGCCGCAGTGGCAAAAGCCTCGGCCCCATCATCCGCCGCCTGCTGGAACAGGGCACACATGGCCAATGCACGCACCCCCTCCGCGTCCTCCTCGTCGATGGGAATGCAGAATGCCGCGGCCGAGTGCGGGGGATGCTGACGCCCGCCCAACGGACAGTCGCGGTAGAAGTGGTACTGCTCACCTTTTCCCGCCTTCTTGCACCTCCCGCAAAAGGGCTTCGCCTTTTGGTCGTCACGGTCGAAACCGACTGCAGGCAGCGGGTGCGTGCCGACACGGAATCCCCGCTGCGTACCGCGCTGCTGCTGCTGCCGCTGCTGCCGCTGCTGCCGCTGCGGCTGCTGCCGCTGCTGCTGCGCCGGCAGCGCGTCCGTCCCGCGTTGCTGCCGTAGCAAGTCCTGAAGCTCGTTGATCTTGTTGAGAAGGGCGCCGTATCGGTGCTGGAGAGCTGCGCAGAGATGCCGCTCTTGCCCGAGACTGCCTTCCCCGCCCCCGTCTGCGCCCAAGCCTGATAAATCTCCACCACAAGGGAGCGGAGAGACGCCAAGGAGACATGCGCGAGATCGGCCGCGAGAGGATACCGCACCTTGACCGCGGTGTAAAACACCGGGTCCAGCCGGTTGTACAGGGAGAGCTTCCTGGTCTCCTCGGTGGGTGTCCAGTCCGTAGCTTTGTTATCCCGCACCAGACGCTGTTCCCGAGCCAAGATGGGCTGCGGGTCAGTGTCTGCGGGATAACGCAACGCGGCGTGCTCCTCCTGGTGCGACTCACGCAGCGCCACCGGTACACAGCCCTTGATGATGTCCACCAGGGCTCGCCGTCCATCACGGTCAGACGAGGCGTCGGTGCCAGTCAACCAGACGTAGGCGTTGCTGTGCTTCTCGATAACCAGAGCCAGAACGTCGAAGAGCAAGCCGTTGACCTTGGTCACCACACGAGCCAGAGGGTCGTCGAGGTCAAAGGACGCCAGCTCCAGTCCAGCCGAATGAAACTCCGTACAGTAAAGACCGGTATATAAGAAGCCGGGGAAATTTTGCCAGCGGCTGGTTTCTTAATCGACGGTCATGGATTTGCCTTTGCCAGCGTGGGCACGTTTCTTAATTTGGCAAAACCCTGACCATCGGAAATCCAAATTCAGCGTGTGCCGCATCTTAAATCGGCATTTTTTTCTGATTCCAGATTCGCCAACGTGATCCAGCGCTCAGCTTCTAATCTTGGGGGTCCGACTTCTGACTGTCCACCAGCGTCGAAGTTCTTAATTTCGGCTTTTAAAACCTAGAAACCGACACACAGACTTGTAGACCCATCGGTGACTTCTTATTTCAGGTGCATTTCTTGCAGCTCACAGAGCTCTTGTAGGATGGATCCGGCAGTGAAGTCTTCTTTGCAGCAATTGAAGCAGCTGTTAGACCGCGGTGAAATAAGCAGTTCCGATTTCAAAGCCGAGAAAATCAAGCTATTATCACTCGCGGGCGGATTTGTATACGCCCTGACAGATGCGATTCAATCCGAGTTAAAAGAGTTGGCAGAATTTTTAGCGCTTGAAATATTAGACACCTCTGAGTATGTGGCACAGAAACGCAACGTTTTGGACGGAACAGTGTCCAAGACACAGGACATTCCAGCACTCAGCAGCGATGCTCAGCAGTCGGAGATTACTTTCGAAGTCGAGAACTTCATCATCACGATTAATTGAGAACGAATTCATTGGATCGGCATTCATGATACGGCTTCTTAAATCGATCATTTTAATGTAGTCTCTTCTCGGAATTCCAGCGGTACAGCTTCTTAAAATGGCATTTTCTTTATCACCATCCGTTTTTTTCCCAGCGGCTGGCTTCTTAGCCGGCTTTTTGATTTTTGGGCAAAAAACCAGCGGCTGGCTTCTTATAGCCGAACTTCTTATATACCGGTCTTTACTGTACGCAGCTGCACCACCAGCTCGGAGAGGAGGCCAGCGTCGTCCGTACCGCGGAAGTGGTGCTTCTTGTCCCCAAGGACATCCTCGCGGACACCCTTGGCCCATTGGCGGTGCAGACGCGCTTTGTAGATGTCGTCAACCAGCTTGCTCTGCTCCTGTAAGTACTTCCTGGTCGCCACGTCTGCATCCTCGTTGGAAGTCAACAGACTATTGGGGATAGGTGAACCAGTATGCATGTTTTTAGACGGTGTTTTTCTGTTACTATTCTCGGTTTATAGACGACGGGTGACCTGCCACGTCATCATAACGCGCAGTGTAATGCAGACACGTGGCAGCCACGTAGGTTGCGATATGCGTTTATGCGGTACGGTATGCCTTCATTATGCGGTTTGCCATTGTGGTTCGAGTGATCATCGAGCAATCAACGGAGAGAGATATCTTTTTTGGATTGGGTGTGTTCATAAACACAAGCCCCGCGTCAAAAAACGCGGCTATACAACTATCATCACACGGGTATTGTTGCATGAACGGTGTATATTCGTTTAATTACAAGTAGAATGTTTGCTAGCGTTAGTAGTGTTACAATATATATATGTCGCAAAAGCCATAAGTCAGCTGGTCGTACAACATATCATAGCGTTACTATTACATTGCAAAGTACGTAAGTTGCTACCAGGCAAGCGATCTCGAATTAGTTCATTCCACGCCTTTCAGACGCCGGAAAGTAATGGTCTACTAATCTATCAGCTCCCAGTATACTCCGTCTTCGTCGTCCATTGCTTCCTCGCACATGAATATTTCGTAAGAACAACGCATACACGCGAAATGTTCGGTATGCTCATTTATCGCAACAAGATACGAACCAGCATTAAACCATATGCGGACGTTTGCAGGAAGGTCACAATAATCGCATTTCATGACGAGTTTGCCTGAGCGTGGTCAGTTGTTAGTTGCTAGTGTCAAGCTGGGGTGGCACGATGGTGAGCGTAAGCAGCAAATGAAGGCTAAGTAAGAGGTATTGAGCTTTTATACCTGCTCAACTAAGGCAATCGCAACTGATACAGTACTCGTCGAAAGGTGTCGCTTCGTCATTCTGGTACCAACAGACCAATAGGCGTACAACGTCGACTGGAATAACCATTAATCGCGGAGTCATCCACGCTTCACCCCGTGCATATTCAGCGCGATCGGGATAGCGTTCTGGCTCTACCAATTCAAAAAACAGATAAAACCGAGTTCGTCGGGTAAAGCGCCACATAGCCATTATCAGATCATGCCTGTGAGGCATCGGCGGGCGGCGGACAGGGCGGTTTGCCATCGTTGTCAAAGTCCACTGGTGCAAATTGCATTCGGGGCATGGCATGTGCACCATCACATGGCGATGAATGGCATCTACATCGATACTGGCACGATTCCGATGCACACCAAACCTTAACACTGGAGGCATCACGAGTTTGCAGAGGCGCGTCGCTCACTCTCTGGTAGGAGGTGGCAGGGGTGGCACGATGGTGAGCGTAAGCAGCAAATGAAGGCTAAGTAAGAGGTATTGAGCTTTTATACCTTAGTCGGAGTCGGAGTCGGACAGCAACTGTGGGACTTCGGTATCCTGCCAGAACTCGCAATCCGCGCCAATCTTGGGCCAACATTTGTCCGCGCCAATCTTATCTTGGCCAATCTTGTGATTGTTGGTTTCATCCTATTGGTTTGCGGCATTTACCTTGAGAGGCCCAAGCCCTCCTTGGCAATATTTAAATCGCTTGAGGCCTTTAGGAGGATCATTTTCCATTTCTTCCTGGAAGACACACCGCTTCATCTTTGCATTATCAAGAATGGCGGATACCCATTACGTCCTGTTTGGGATTGTTCTTCCTTACATTCGGAAAATGCGTCAATTGCGTGAGGAATACTTTGTGCAGGCATGGGTCGAAGAACGTTTTTTGTGGGCGTTGGAAGAACAAGTTTTGACGTTTTCGGGCATGTTTGGTGATGTTTGGATGCCTGTAACTTTGGCTCACTATTTCTATGAATTACGTGATCTGCTCGAAGTCGATTGGGGGGATGTTCGTGATTGGGGAAATTTCTTGCAGATATTCCCTACCTCCAACTTTGAAGCCCCATATTACGACGATGAAGGGTTCCATTGGCAAGGACCTGGCATGTCAAACAACTTCAGATTCCGGCTAGACTACATCGATTTCGACGACTTCAAAAAACGATGGCTTCGTGAATATCATTGGGCCTGGTACAACGGCTTTTACAACGAGCATGTAGATCCTCAATGGATCTACCCGTCGCGGTACGAGTTGTCTATGAGGCCTGCCTGCAGTCGATGCCGACGCGTTGATATGGATCTTACCCGTATTGGCGACGGGTACATCTGCACTGACCTTGTCGACTGTCGGCGGATGACTCGTCTTGATTTGAATTGATGGTCGAATCTCAATCGGTGGCTTTAGCCACCACCCATCTATTCTAGAAAACAATTCTTCTCGATGCGGGCAACAAAAATATCATAAGTCACGTGTATGGTACAAGCAATGGTATAAGAACCCCGATCTTCACATTTTTTATAATCATTGTATGTTACATTATTACATTATTACATTATTCAAGAACTGTGCTTTGAGAACCGCAATCGTGGCAACAAGCCCAGGTGTATAAGCGAGCATAAAATATATTGTCATCTCCATCATAGGTAACTTGATTGCGAAATCAGCCGTTGCACCAGGCCATGATCGCTTGCAACGACACGGAAACGAAAGTACACCTTTTAATGCTTCCGGTAACAGATGGTCCTGCAAAGGCAAATGAATGACAGGAGTTATGCGTCAGAAACTCGAGATCACGACGACATTATGACCGCACAGAGGTCACCTATAGAAGTGTTGCTAGCATTACGAAGTACAATCGAGGTCTTACTGACAACACCTTCGACTAGACGTGAAGAATTACAATCGCTGACCGTCTACACGGATGTGCCCGACAAGTGCGAAATCTATATAATATGGGACCTAAGAGAGTGAGAGGTCTTAGTTCTTAGGTCCCATAAGGGAGTGGCGAGCATAGCACAGTTCCAGATGCTGTGATTATATGTGGAGATTTCGAAGTTTGAAGATAGGCTGCAGCGGCACGCGTTCGCTTTGAACAATCTCGACTTTTGGAAGCCCACATATAATCACAGCATCTGGAACTGTGCTATGCTCGCCACTCCCTTATGGGACCTAAGAACTAAGACCTCTCACTCTCTTAGGTCCCATATTATATAGATTTCGCACTTGTCGGGCACATCCGTGTAGACGGTCAGCGATTGTAATTCTTCACGTCTAGTCGAAGGTGTTGTCAGTAAGACCTCGATTGTGCTTCGTAATGCTAGCTACACTTCTATAGGTGACCTCTGTGCCGCATCTGAAAAGGAGAAAGTGGCCGTGGGCTGTCATCAGACGGGTGGCTCTCAGAATGGTAGGAGGTGGCCGGGGTGGCACGATGGTGAGCGAAAGCAAGAAATGAAGGCTGTGTAAGAGGTATTGAGCTTTATGTATACCTTAGTCGGAGTCGGAGGACAGCAACTCTGGGATTTCGGTATCATCGGTATCCTGCCAGAACTCGCAACTCGCGCGGTCGACACATATGTATCGATGTGGGTAAGTCACTCGCATAACAAGTGAATCTGACCTTCCGCAATCAGCGCAACAGGGCCGGTCGTATTCACGATCATAGACGAATTCGTTACCATCAGCGTCATAGTCAAGGAGGTTGCGAAACCAACCGTTGCACCAGGCCCAATGGTGATCATATAACCACCGTCGGTGGAGTTCGTTAAAACTGCGATACAAATTCATACCGGAAATCCAGCTAGTCCGATTAAAGTAGGACGCCTCATTGACTCTCAAGCCGCCGACGTCGTCGTTCACAATTCTCCGAGGATGAAAAAAAAACCGCGCAAGTGTCACAGGAAACACAATGATTTCTGAGGTAAATGTGCCAGGGATATCGGGGCATGTAATGCGTACTCGTGTTTCAAGGGCCCACAGAAATCGTTCTTCTACCCATGCGTGCAAAAAGCATTCCTCGCGGGAACGGCGTCTTTCCCGGATGGCGGGAAGCACAAAACGGAAAAGGACAATGTAGTAGTCTGGCATCTGGGTGTGTCGCTCACTGGTAGGAGGTGGGGTCTATCGTGAGCGAAAGCGAGAAATGAATGCTGATGAAGATATAGGCAGGCTTTATAATGCGTGACATTTTACAAACCAACGTAAGACATGTTACATAAAAAGTACAAATCTCACCCTACTATTGTCAAAAGGTCATCTCACAATGACACAACCTCGTTGCATATCGAAGTCTATGTGTTATTCTTATTGTTATTATTCTACGTGTGCCTCTTCAAAGTAGCCAATGCACCGCGATGTGTGTGCGAGGAGCTTGGTGTCATCATCTGCGGGCACACAGAATTCACAGGTGGATAAGAATTTGTGGCCAGCATGATAGCAAGGCAATCCTGCTCAAGAAAGACATATACCTGGCCATCATTCGAGATCGAGATAATCGAGCATATGCTTAGGATATGGCGGCCAAAGCGTGCTTAACATATGGCGGCCAAAGCGTGTCAGACGAAACCAAGGACGGATTGGTTCTAACTCCAAGGCTCGACGCCACACGGGGTCGTGCCTCTCATCAAAATGTTTATGCCAAATAGGCCTGTTATACTTCCTCATACACTCTGGGCATTCGCCGTTTTTGATTCTAGCAATTGCATCGCTATGTGCTTGCCTTCTCCTATCGTGCCTCGCACGGATGAAAGGCAGAACAATATCAAACAATACACGTTTCGGATCAACCGTCAGTTTCATTCGCTGTGCGTCCATGTTCTTGAAATGTTGGTAGGAGGTGGGTGGATGGTGAGCGTAAGCAAAAAATGAATAGGGATGCATAACACGCCGAAACACATACCTGGCCATCCATCTTTACTGGCTTCTATGGTGTCATCATCTGCGGGCACACAGAATTCACAGGTGGATAAGAATTTGTGGCTAGGATGATAGCAAGGCAATCCTGCTCAAGAAAGAAAGAAACAAAGAAACAAAGAAACATATACCTGGTCATCAATCGAGATTGTCGGGGTGAAAATTCGGGTGACTCTGCAGTTTTAACAGATGGCGGCCAAGGCGTGTCAGACGAAAACGGGGACGGATTGGTTCTAACTCCAAGGCTCGACGCCACACGGGGTCGTGCCTCTCATGAAAATGTTTATGCCATAAATCGTTCCATCGATTCTTGTCCTCCCAAATAGGCCTGTTATACTTCCTCATACACTCTGGGCATTCGCCGTTTCTCATTCTAGCAACTGAATCCCTTTGCGCTTGCCTTCTCCTATCGTACCTCGCACGGATGAAGGGCAGAACAATAAAAAACAAAACATGTTTCGGATCGACCGTCAGGTTGATTCGCTGAGCGTCCATGTTCTTGGAATGTTGGTAGGAGGTGGGTGGATGGTGAGCGTAAGCAAAAAATGAACAGGGATGCCGTGAAAGCAAGTTTTATATGACCATGCAGACATGTGGTGTTTGTTCCATCCATGTGATACGCGTTCCCAAGGATTCCTTGGGCGTCCGAACAATCTGAGTGCAAGGAAAAAGAACTAGGTAAAATGAGTGCAAGGAAATCAAACGTGGTAATACCACGATAGTTCAACATTAGATATTCACAATATATACTATTGTTTTACAACTTCTATATACAAGTTCATCGGACTGATCGAGTTATTCACACATCTGGTCGTCATCATCGGACAAGGACGACAAAGAGGCTTCCTCGTCCGAACTCTCACCCTCTTCAGCCTCCGCGTTCTCTTTATCCTCTTTATCCTCTTTATCCTCTAATGGCATGATTGCGTCGCGCAGTAAGAGTTTGGGTGTTCTATGCTCGGGCGGCTCAAAGCTCTTTGACATGTCGCTGGCGATGACTCGTTTGACCAACAAGTCATATTGCTCACCCGGGATCCATCGCTGTGTGCTTGCATTGATCTTTCGGCGCTCCTCTTCCGTGTCCCAGTCCCATGCTACTAATACTTCGCTTGGTGTATACGGCGCCACCTGCTTGGTACGTTGATGCAGCCGGAAACTTTCAGGTTTCGATGCCTTCTCCTTCGAAAGCCGGGAGTCTGCATTCTGGGCCTCCTTTTGGGAGGCGCTCGTGAGCTTAAATGTACCACAAGTCAACCACCGCAAACATTTTTCTCCTGCACCAGAAAGAAGATAAAAGAGATATTAGATTGACATAAAACGTTGTGATGTTAAAAGCAGGTTGCGCGCGCAATCACATCAACAAACATTTCTCACCTTTCTCATTTAGCAGCTGCTCTTGTACCTCACAAAGGTACAGATATCTCGACCATCCTCGGCTCCTTCCCAGAGCGATACGAAACGGGTATTCCGTCCGGGCAGTCTTCTCGGATTCGGGAGCAATCAACACAGCCATGCTACCTTTCTTCATCTTGCTGTAGCTCACATCGTAGTCCGGGTCGTCAGTTTCTCCCAGAATGTATTGCGCAAGATGATCTCGAGCTCGTCTTCTAATGGTATTTTTTTGTGCCCCGATGTAGATAGGACGAGGTACTGGGCGCACGTGAACCGCTACGGAGTCCCGAAGGCCCTGCACGTAATCAGCCAGTTGTGCATCCGTGTATCCACGTTCAATATCATTCGTATCAGCCATTGGCTCATCGACAATCAGTACTTCCGCATCTCGCCCGTTCGCGCTCAAAGCACCCGAAGGAACAGGCATCATGGGTCCAGTAACCTCAAAGGGAGCCTCGTGCAGCACCCACAATGTCTTCTCTTTCAGTTCGAACGTTCCTGCCGCAATGTCACGTTGCATTTGAACATACCCTTCAAGAAAAGTATTTGCGCGATTGGCTAGAAATTGAAGCCGCTCCGCCTCCTCGGTGGTTGCGACATCTGCAGAACATAACCCGAGAAACTAAGAAGGCCACTTACATTTGAAATATGACAAATCAAATCGTAATCGCTAGCAGTGCAGTGCTTACCTCGAATGCATAAGCAAAGATTCCTCTTGCATTGAACGACAAGATCCTCGATCTCTTTCAATGGATTGCTCGTAGACTTCCTGGAAGTCGCAAGCTGCTTCGCTTGTTTCCGTGCGCTCAATTCGTTAATGGATTTAGGCTCGACAAAGCATGGTGAGCCCTCGGGCAGGCTGCTCTTAAATACCTTCACCCCACCTTCCTTTGGAAGCCAGACTGGATCGAATGAATAACGTTTCGCCTGCACTAACACGTCGCCTGTGGGGCCAGAAAAAATCTTGAAAGCATGTTGGAAGCTGACATCGCGCACTTCGTTATAGCATCCATGCATCCAGTCCTTGATATCGTGCACCTCATCGATCAGTTGACATTCCGGAACTACTCCATCCTTAAAGCAGTTCCTAGCCACCTCCATCAAATGCTCGATGTCCCAAACGTTCAGCCTCCTCAAAGCCACAGAAAACCTTGAAAACATCTGATCGATATTTTCGTGTGTATGTCCCACGATCAGATAGTTGATCTTCACCTTGCGGAATACCCCACGTTTGACCAGCATGGCACAATAAGCAATTAAGAAGTGGCTCTTATTGCTGCTTACATTGTCCAATTGTAGATACAATACTTCCGGTAACGGATGCCCACCCGATCGTCGATGCTCATGAACTCGTGCTACTGCCCGCTGTATGACGTTCGCAAGATAGTTCGAGTTGTCAGAGTAGTTATGACTGAAATTGAATTCCATAAAACGACCGATGCCTTCGATGAGTATCCCCATGCAGTGGGTATCTATCAATGCCTTATTGTCTTTGACCCAAGAGGGCATTCGACGAAAGTGAGGCAATTGTGTGGTACGTTGTGTCATGCCATCGATGATCATGGTAGTATATTTCCACCACTTCGCGTTGCCTTTTGCTGCGCTGGATTTCTGAATGTGTTTGTAGTACTTCTCCCGTTCAGCCCTTGCATCCAGTCGATGAGCTTGCAAAAGATTTTCGATTCGTACTGCAACGCAAACACATTCAGGTAAGTGGTCACGTGTATGAACAAGCAGTGTTTTCTTTCTGAACATACCTCTCATGAACAAGAGTGGGTTTTCTTTCTAACATACCTCTCATTTCGGCCGGGGCGACTTGCTTGTGAAGCTTTGCGGTCGAGCAGATCTTGCACTCCGAGAACTTGCAAATCTTCGGACACTTAAGCCACTTGAAGTGTTTTCTCCAGATCGTATACCAATATGGCTCACTGACCTTGAATCTCTCAGAACCAAAGGCTGGAAGCTCTTCGATAAACTTTTCGTAGACGTCAAGCTTTGTCATTCCTTGAGGCAGATGTGTTTCTTTCTTGTCCGGTTGATGTTGACCTTGCTCTTTGGCAATCTTCTGCAGAAAGGTTTTCGCTGCTGAAACCTTTAGAGAGTTTTTTGGAATATATGACAAGCCCTGTACTTGCACTTGTTTGCTGTTTCCGTGCAGCCTGAAAAGGGAAAAAATGTATATTATTATCATGAATCTGATGCAAAGAATGGGAGCCTACAGGAAAACTGTAAATTGGTTTACCTGTTATGTTTTCTTCCGGCAAATAAATCCTTTATTAGCTTCGTCAACCGTCCATGAGATATCGGCAAACATTTCTCATAAAACTTGCGACACACACGCTGAGAGCCAATGGCAAATTTGAGAACTGGTGCATCTTGATCTGAAAAGTCGGACGACTTTTTAAGGGTAGATATGATCCATTGTCTCTGCATTCCTTGAAGACTTTTCTCTTTAGGAGATGCCACGTTCAAGGTCCAGAATTCAGAGCGAAGATCCTTAACGTCTTGTTTAGAAATATTCGACGAACATAACCTCTTACAGCGACATGAGAAATTGAACACGTCATTCAACGAAGAGGGTAACAGTAAGTCCTGCAACCGAAATGCATGCAAATTAGTTTTTTTCTAAAGTCGCCAAGCTGAAGGGCGACTCATCCGCGGATGAGTCGCCCGCTGGAGTCGGCGCGCTGAAGGCGAATCATCCGCGGATGAGTCGCCCGCTGGAGTCGCCA
>LGRX02020964.1:0-10468 GCA_001247695.2 Cymbomonas tetramitiformis
GAGCTGCCCCAGCAGCAGCACGGAGCTGCAGCTGCCACCGGCATTCAGCTGTCCAAGCAGCCGCGTGGAGATGTGGACGCCCATGGCAGCGAGCTGCCCCAGTGGCAGCGCGGAGCTGCAGCTGACCACGGCAGCGAATTGCCCCAGCAGCGGCACGGAGCTGCAGCCGCCACCGGCATTGAGCCGCCCCAGCAGCGGCGCGGAGCTGCAGCTGTCACCGGCATTGAGCTGCCCCAGCGGCGGCGCGGAGCTGCAGCTGCCCACGGTAGTGAGCTGCCCCAGCGGCGGCGCGGAGCTGCAGCTGTCCACGGCAGCGAGCTGCCCCAGCAGCCCACGCCGGTGCTGCCACAGCAGTCCACTTCGGAGCTGACCCAGCAGCCCACGCAGGTGCTGCCCCGTCAGCCCACACCGGCGCTGCCCCATGAGCAGCCCACGCATGCGCTGCCTTCGCTGCCGAGGCAGGCGCTGCCCCCTCTGCCGACGCAGGCGCTTCCTCAGCAGCCTTACGCAGCACCCATCGGCTGGCCGCCCGAGGATCAGCGTCCGCAGACTGGCACAATGCCTATGTCTAGAGGCTGTACATCTGAGGCTCAGCCCCGGCAGCCAGGCATGGCCAAGAAGCAGCCCCTGCAGACCGGCGAGGTGACCCATGGATGCATGGCTGAAGGCTGCATGGCCAAGACGCAGTCCCCACAGCCCGGCGAGGTGCCCCATGGCAGCATGGCTGATGGGTGCAGAGTTGAGGTGCAGCCCCGGCAGCCAGGCATGACCAAGAAGCAGTCCCTGCAGACCGGCGAGGGGTCCCATGGCTGCATGGCTGAAGGCTGCACGGCCAAGGCGCTGCCCTTGCAGCCCGGCGAGGTGCCCCATGGCTGCATGGCTGATGGCTGCAGAGTTGAGGTGCAACCCCGGCAGCCAGGCATGACCAAGAAGCAGTCCCTGCAGACCGGCGAGGGGTCCCATGTCTGCATGGCTGAAGGCTGCACGGCCAAGGCGCTGCCCTTGCAGCCCGGCGAGGTGCCCCATGGCTGCATGGCTGATGGCTGCAGAGTTGAGGTGCAGCCCCGGCAGCCAGGCATGACCAAAAAGCAGTCCCTGCAGACCGGCGAGGGGTCCCATGTCTGCATGGCTGAAGGCTGCATGGCCAAGGCGCTGCCCTCGCTGCCGATGCAGGCGCAGCCCACACCGGAGTTGCCGCACGAGCAGCCCACGCCGGAGCTGTTGCACGAGCAGCCCACGCTTGCGCTGCCCCATGAGCAGCCCACACCGGGGCTGCCGCACGAGCAGCCCGCGCTGGCGCTGTCCCACGAGCAGCTCCCACCGGCATTACCGCACGAGCAGCTCACACCGGCGCTGCCCCACGAGCAGCCCACGCAGGCGCTGCCCTCGCTGCCAAGGCAGGCGCTGCCCCCCCTGCCGACGCAGGCGCTGCCTCAGCAGCTAGCACCCGCGCTGCCACAGCTGCAGCTGTCCACAGCAGTGAGGTGTCCCAGTAGCGGTGCGGAGCTGCAGCTGCCCACGGGAGATAGCTGCCCCAGCATCAGCACGGAGCTGCAACTGTCCACGGCAGTGAGCTGCCCTAGCAGCGGCGCGGAGCTGCAGCTGTCCACGGCAGCGAGCTGCCCTAGCAGCAGCGCGGAGCTTTTGTTGCAGATGCCTACGGCAGCAAGCTGCCCCATCAGCGGCACAGAGTTGCAGCTGCCCACGGCAGAGAGCTGCCTCAGCAGCAGCGCGGAGCTTTTGTTGCAGATGCCTACGGCAGCAAGCTGCCCCATCAGCGGCACAGAGTTGCAGCTGCCCACGGCAGTGAGCTGTCCTATCAGCAGCGCGGTCCTGTTGCCGCCCACGACAGAGAGCCTTGTTGACTCAGTAACTTATTATGGCCCTGCAGCTCCAGCAGCCTGCGGTGATACTGTCTTAGCTGCCCACGGCCTTGCTTACTCAACAGCTCACAGCCTTGCAGCCCCAGTAGAAGCCTGCAGCGGTGTCATCTTAGCTGCCCATGGCCGTGCTGGCCCAGCAGTTCACAGTCTTGCAGCCTCAACTGCCTACGCCGGTGCTGTTTCAACTGCTCACGGCCTTGCTGCCCTAGCAGCCCAACACAGTCTTGCTGCATCAGCAGCCTGCAACAAAGGTGCTGCCTCATCAACTGCCCACAGCCATACTGCCCCAGCAGACTGCAGCAGCACGGCCCCGGCGGCCCACAGCCTCAGTGCTCCCGCGACTTGCGGACTATCGCAAGGGAGTACGCCGGAGGCGCTTGACTGCTGTGCGATGGATGCGGCTTTGGGTGGACGTATGAGGACTTCCTCTACCCAAATGGCAAATGGTACCCGATGGAACCGGAGCCAATTTTGATGCGGCCGCCCACGACAGCAAGATGCCCCACCAGCGGCGCGGAGCTGCAGCCGCCCACGGCAGAGAGCTGCCCCAGCAGCAGCGCTGAGCCGCGGCCGCCCACGGCAGCGAGCTGCTCCCGCAGCAGCGTCGCTGAGCTGCGGCCGCCCACGGCAGCGAGCTGCCCCAGCAGCGGCGCTGAGCCGCCCACGGCAGCGAGCTGCCCCCGCAGCAGCGGCGCTGAGTTGCGGCCGCCCACAGCAGCGAGCTGCCCCAGCAGCGGCGCTGAGCCGCCCACGGCAGCGAGCTGCCCCAGCAGCGGCGCTGAGCTGCGGCCGCCCTCGGCAGCGAGCTGCCCCAGCAGCGGCGCTGAGCTGCGGCCGCCCACGGCAGCAAGCTGCCCCAGCAGCGGCGCTGAGCTGTGGCTGCCCACGGCAGCGTGCTGTCCCAGCAGCGGCGCTGAGCTGCGGCCGCCCACGGCAGCGAGCTGCCCCAGCAGCGGCACTGAGCTGCGGCCGCCCACGGCAGCAAGCTGCCCCAGCAGCGGTGCTGAGCTGCGGCCGCCCTCGGCAGCGAGCTGCCCCAGCAGCGGCGCTGAGCTGCGGCCGCCCACGGCAGCAAGCTGCCACAGCAGCGGTGCTGAGCTGCGGCCGCCCTCGGCAGCGAGCTGCCCCAGCAGCGGCGCTGAGCTGCGGCCGCCCACGGCAGCAAGCTGCCCCAGCAGCGGCGCTGAGCTGCAGCTGCCCACGGCAGCGAGTTGCCCCAGCAGCGGCGCTGAGCTGCGGCCGCCCACGGCAGCGAGCTGCCCCAGCAGCGGCGCTGAGCCGCGGCCGTCCACGGCAGCGAGCTGCCCGACTAGCGGCGCTGAGCTGCGGCCGCCCACGGTAGCGAGCTGCCCCAGCATCGGTGCTCCGCAGACAGCTCAGCACGAGCAGCCCGACGCAATGGTTGATGGCTCAGCAACCCAGGACGCAGGTGCAAGCGATGCTCCGCAGGCAGCCCAGCACGTGCACCCCAGCGCGATGGCTGATGCCTCAGCAGCCCACGACGCAGGCGCGAGTGCTACTCTGCAAACAGTCCAGCACGTGCAGCCCGACGCGAAGACTGGTGGCCCAGCAGCAGCCCTCAGCGCAAGTTCTTTGCTTCAACGGCCCACAACGCAAAGGACTCGCCAACTCTGCATCGACGAGCTCTTTTCACCTCTGGAGATGCATCAACGAGTCCCTGCAGATGTTTCATGCTGCCTGCTATGTGCCGCAACCGTGCCGCTGTGGCAAATCTGTGTCTCCGCTCTTCTTCCATGTAGGTGCTGGACAGGACGGGGCATATGCCATTGGCATTGTATCCTTGCGTGGTTGGATCTTGCCGGCACGTGTCCCCTTTGTAGACGACCAGCGCATTTCCGCCAGACTCGTGTTTCTGATTGCTTGGTTGGTGACCACGACTTGGTCACTGGAGGACTTCTGAGAATACTACCCGTATGCGACGGAGCCGCAAGATACCGAGGCCTGCTAGCTTCGGGGCGCAGAGATTGCAGAAGACCTGCAAGCTGGGGAATTACCATCGTACCAATCTGTCTGAGCGTTGGCAGCGTGAGGCGGTGAGGGCCTTTGGAAAACCTAGCAAGCAGAAGGGGACCCAGACCCGAGGACTGGGGGGCACGGAACCCAAGAACCGAGAGCTTAGTAGCTCGACTCTTGTCACAAGTGCATGCTCAAACCTCAGACAATGTATATACGGGCCGGACAGCCTAGCGAGGACGTAGGCGCGCCTAAAAGGGGGGGAGAGTTGTACTAGGGTACATCACGAGTAAGTACGAGAGACAGGCGTGTCAGAATGACGAGTGACAGAAACGATGACAGTCACCAACCGGAAATGATGACAGTCACCAGCATGACCGAATGACACAGGTGACTGGCAGAATTGACAAAGGTGACCGACAGAAGTGACCGACTCAAATGTGACATTTGAATATCTGCACCTACAGCAGATCAAACTTGAGAGAATTGGTGGGATACCATTTAGGATTCGATCAGTCGAACATAACTGGAGGGAATCGAGGAGGACCTCAGTTATACAGTCACATCAGCAGATCTGTGAGTATTCAAATGAGAGACTTGGGAGGTGACAGTCAGAAACATTTAAGTACTGATGACAGATCCCAGCTGATTGGTTGTGGCAGTCAGCAAATGACTGAACACATGAAGTGGCATGGTAAGGACGAGTTACCTTAAGTAGAGAGCTGTGCAAGCTCTCGGGGTGGAGTTTAAATTTGTCGTACATGGCAGCCACCTCTGTGGCTGTTAGGCAACTTGACCAAAAGAGTAATTAAAAAGATCCGATTCCGATAATACCATGCTTACAGCAATATATATCTCTTTGTAGGATTATTGAACTAGGTTCCCTGCATTGTGTAAGTAGTCTTAGAAGCTCTTAGAGAGCACCCCCGAACACTGAGCGAGACGGAGTTAGCAGAGGTTCTGCAAGTCGAGGCGCAGAACAATGCCTACGCACACAACATGGTGCCTGGGCTAATTAATGTTGAGTTTCCGACCGGCGTGTCGCGGGGGTGGGAGTTAATGGCATTAGGGCAGAGCCTGACGCAGGGGAATCTGCTGGATGACAAGGAAGAGTACGTGGAGATATCCACGGACGTGCAAATGGAGCAGGCGATTACTAGGGACGAGCTTTTTGGTTGTTTTGATGCGTCTGGATACAGCGTCCAGGAAAAGCAGGAAGATCACCCGCAGTTAGTGCAGCATATAATGCAAATCCTGCAGGTGGCATGGGGACCGCAACAAGAGCAAGATAAGCAAGTAATTGAAGCGACTTCACGGGGCCGGATGGGGAACAGCGTCGCACAAACGCAATTCAGCGCGAGTTCATGCTGCAACAACAACAGTTCATTTTATTGTGTTGCAAGGAGGCGGACGTGTACGGCCAACCCCACGTTGTGGGGGTGGCCTGGTTGAAGCAGATGTGGCACAATCCGGAAAGGACGTCCCACGAGTTGGAAAATCGCGTGGTGGCCTTCAACCCCCGACGGTCTGGAAATCCGGGGTTGTTCAAGGACTTTACCCAATGCTGCTCACACCTGGTTGCGGTGCACGGTGACGTCGAGGACGTCTTCGTCATTACGAAGCCCACGTTCGACAAAGAAAGGGTGCCGAGACCGGTGGTTTTTCGCCAGACTGCTGTAGATGTTCTGGCGCCGACCTACCTATCTCCCGAGCGTATGGTGCTATGGTCAGGAAAGACGGGGGGCCATCCCGACAAAACTTCAAGGTCATCTTGTTCATGGAGGATACGATGCATGTGGTGAACAGCAAGAAGGTGTTGAACGCGACCGTGCGGCGTGTTGTGAACGATAAGCAGGAGGTGAGGAAAGCAATGCAGGAGTTTCGCTTGATGTTTGAATCATTTTTAGTTTATGCCACTCTTCTGCGAGTGACACGTGGTGAGTTTTTCGTGTCACAGGTGTACGTTGCGTTTGAGGCTCACTTCGCCATCGCCAAGCTGGGCTTCCGCATGCCTGTAGTTCATTCAGGTCATGCGGGTGATACCATTGTTTGACTTGGATGCTTCTGTTCTCGAGAACGTGAGGGTGGTGCGTTTTTTTTGCGCGACGGTGAGTCCCGGCAACCAGTGGCACTTTACGCTGATGGGGGAGGAGTCCGGTCCGAGTGGGGAGAAATTTCATCTCTTCCAGATTCCTGCGTTGCAACAACGGCATTGTACCATCAAGCGGGACGAGGACTACACCCACGGCTATCCGTTCCAGCAGCTTAATTCAGCAAAGACGAGTTATGTGGAAGTGCGCATACCCGAACGGCTAGATGGGGAAACCCCGGCGATGAGCGTCTGCACGGCGGAGAAGGTAGCGGAGGAGCAGGATCGGTACGATATTTTTGAGCAGGTCAAGGACTTCATGTTTGAGAGAATCGGGGGGCAGAGCACTATGAAGCAGACGGTGAAGCCTGGGGAAGGGAGGGACTGGGTTCTGGCTTCTTGGAACTTCTCTTTGGGGAACATGTTCCGTTTGGTGGGAACGGTGGCACGGACCGAGACGGGGATCCGGAAGGACGAAGGAGGAGTGGCCGCGAAGACCAAGGCCAAGGGCAAGCGGGATGCCCCTATCCCTGTGAACTTGGCGGGAAAAGCGGCTCCAGGCCGGGTCAAAAGGAAGCGGCAGGCACCCGCAAAATTTGCAAAACTTGTGGTGAAGACTCCTGCGAAACCCGCGGCCAAGGTAGCCGGAGGGCAGAAGGTAAGTCCGGCGGTCGGTTCTGCAGCCGCTTCAGATGCAACCCATACGCAATAATAATAACACGAGCCGGACGAGGAGGTTTTGAGTTGGGAAGGCGACGACATGGGAGAACAACTTGAAGCACTTGCAGTACCTACCCAAGAAAATGAACAGTCCGAGGAAGAAGAAGAAGCTCCCCGCCCGAAAAAGAGACGCACGAGAAAAGAAAGGTTTAATAACGCGGTAAGCTCCAGAACGGGTTCGTGTATGGTTTGTTGCCTTATTTCGACTGCAGGATCGTTGTTTATGTGAAGTTGTGTGGTGCGCGACACCAGGCCAAAGAGCAAGCGGACGCTCTGGTGGTCCTGAAGAACCTGTTGACGGAGCAAAGCCTCCAGGATGCGCGGGCTCGTCCAGCACCACGGGCATTGGAGGAGAAGCGCGACCTTCAAGAAACTGAGAACACGCACCAGCTTATGGCGCAGGAGTTGCCGGCCCTTAAGATGCAGAACGAGCTGCTGTACAAGGGTCTGGAGGAGGCCAAAGCGGCAGCAGAACTCGCGCGCGCGGAGGGGAAGCAGGCCTTGCAGGAGGAGCGCCATGCAGCGAGCAAACGCGAAGAGCTGCAACGCCAAGACCAGGCGGACAGGTGCAAGGATTCCCAGGAGATCAGCCTGAACCTCCTGAAACGGGCCTCCGAGACTGAGCAGCAGCATCGTCAAGGACTGGCGGACGTCGCCGGCAAGTTTGAGCAACAGTTCACAAAAGTTTGCGACGTACTGTACTCCAGGAGGGCCAGAAGGCGGAAAGGGCGATCGCGTCGGCTCACCACGAGTACCAGAAGCAGATAACCGGCGAGTTGCCGAAGGTACGTACACCAAAATACTGTTACGCCTAGCTTGTTTTTTCACACCACGTTCGTTCGTTTCTCATCACCAGGCATTTTTCGTTTTGCAGGGAATCATGGGTGCGTTAACGGCCGCGGGAAGCGGTTTCGGGCAGCGTGGACTGCCCACCTCACAAGCGATGCGATGTGCAGGCAGCGGTGCCGGTAGGGGCTCCAAAGCTGCTTCCGGATAAGCATCAGGAGGCGGCAAAGGAAGCCCAGTAGATCCTCGCTCCTTGGGCTACAGCAGCCCACCTCGCCTGAAGACCTGGCAGCCGCCCTGAAGCTGGTTCAGTTCACCCAGCAGGCGGAGGGAGTTGAAGGATCAGTGCCAGAACTTCATACCTTGTATGCCCGGGCTGTTGTCAGGATGCACAGGTCCTTGGTGGAGGGCGTCCAAAACACCAAAACCTGAGCGCTTATGCACATTACCCTAAGCGCTGACATGTTGATATGTAGAAATGTATATATGTAGATTGTAATAAGTGAAATAAAAGCTTCCGTGCAGTGTTCAAATAGCTTAAACTGTTTTTGGCAACACGCATATCCCCACGTTCATCACTCTGTGCGTGCAACTGGCATGGGCATAGCAAACCCTAAGTGTGGCATCCACCGTATCATACGTATGGGCTACAGCATCTCCTTTCATGGCCTGGGGGAGGTTGCATGTTCTGTTTCCTAATAGAAAATTTTATCATTCAAAACATACAGCACAAAAAACCTGCTTTAGGATCTCACAGTGGTGAAATGTCCGGGATGTCAGTGATTTCAGTGATATACGGGCTGATCGTGACCGAAAATGTCGAAAATATGCATCGGCAATCAGTGCTAAACATAAAAATTTTAGTATTTTCAGGCATCTTGTATTGGTATATATCGGTTTCAAGATGTTTAAAGTGAAGCTTATTAGTGCAAATCCGATTACTATATATTTTGGCTACTTGTCGATATTTTTGACAATCGTGGGCCACTCTTAGGGGGCTTCTTCGGCGGTGCTTTCAAAATTTAGAGACCTATGTCGTCAAGATCTTGAGCTGCTCTTTCTGCAGTGTCTTATCAAAAGTTTGATCTGATCTCATCTTGACCCTCAAAATCTCGGTTGAAGTAGGGTGGGTATTTCCCAATTTTCCTTAAGATGGCTTAAGCCACCTTAAGCTAATTAGCTCACCGGGGGCTTCCTCGAAGACGTTTTCAAAATTTGGAGACCCATCTCGAGCTGCTCTTTCTGCAGTGTCTTGCCAAAAGTTTGATCCGAGGTCATCTTGGCCCTCAAAATCTCGGTTGAAGTAGCATGGGTATACAAAAACCGGGAAAATCGCTCAAATTTTACTAAATGTTGCACCCTCTTGGATACTTCCCAAAATTGCTCACCGGGAACTTGGGCTCGCCTAATAGTGCACATAGTGTCTGAAAGAAGACAATGTCGCCGTCATTTTGAGCTAAAAAGAATCTAGCTTCCGGTACCGATAGCTCCCGTAATAATTGAAAACGTTAAGGTGGCTTAAGCCACCCTAAATCGCTGTTAGGGTGGCTTAAGCCACCCTAAATCGCTGTTAGGGTGGCTTAAGCCACCCGAAGGGTAATAGCCATTCCTGGCCAAGCTCGCAGGTGGTGGCACGTCGGCTCTGCTCACCAGCAGCGAGCACCAGGCGCTGCTGGACAAGATCAAAGAGTTGACTGAGTTGGTTCAGCAACGGTACGAGGCGGCTCCGCAGGTGGTGCAGCGGCAGCGGGACCCGCCGCAGCGGCAGCACGGGCAGCGCCGGCAGCAGCAGCGCGGGTAGTCGCCGCGGGGCTTCCGCATGGGGGTACAATCCCCACCGGCGGTGGGCTACGATCGTGACGAGCAGCGGGCGAAGCCGCTGTGTACCCGCTGCAAGAAGACTGGTAAGGGGCTCTACCACTTCTACCGCGACTGCCCTCTTGGCGGTCGCCAACATTCCCCCACCTCTACCGCGGCTTTCTGCGTCCCCATCGACGAGGAGGATGCGGAGGGCGTCCGTGCGCTCGCCATGTGCGCTGTTTTCCAGGAGGCGGCAGATGATGGGGCTGGGGCGTTTGTCCGCGCGGCGACGGCGTACGGTCCGCCAGCGGTGCTGTGCGGAGGAGTTGTGGGGGGCATCGACGTGTCGGCATACGGCTTCTCAGTTGACGCGGCGCCACCGGTGACGGCTACGTCCGGTGACGACATCCTCCAGCGGCTGGACGACCTCGCGGCGGAGGTCAACGCAGCGGTGGAGCCAAAAGGTGCATTACACTCAGACACGCATCTTTCCCGCCGCCTGGAGGCATTGAGCCGCAGGCTTCGGCTCTGGTGTGTGGCCCTACCGAGGCGGGGATCGCGCCGGAGGAGCAGGTTCCGACAGGTGGTGCGGCGGCATCGGCATCCGCCGTGTCGGCCCCTGCTATGCCTGTCTTGGAGAATGAAATGGAGCTTCTTGAGCTCTACGGCTACGGCTCACCCGTGACACTTCAATCGACGCGGGTGACCACTACGAAGGAATCGGGCGGCGAGTTCGCGGGAGTTGTGGAGACCGTCAACCACGCCGCGGTCGAGCCGGTTGACCTGACTGGCCACGACACCGACGACTACGAGGACTTCGCAGACGGCAGCTTCGCTGTGAAGCCGCGGACTCCGGCCATCTCGGCAAATCATGCGTCGGAGTCCGCAGCCCACGTGCCTCAATCTGGTGGTGCTTCCAGCACCTACGGTTGTGGCAAGCCGCCATGGGGCTTCCCCGCACACGCGGGTCCATGGGGGTTTCATTACTTCATCTCTCTGATCCTTTTCATCTCGATCATGGGGGTGGGAGCTGCCGCCTACACGGCGGCCAATGACATCGACCCTGTGCAGGTATCGGGTCAGGCTGCACCGCAGCCTGTGCTGTGCAGGGGGGATTTGTGCATCTACCCTGGTATCTCCGAGCTGGACCCCGTCACTCTGGATGCGGTACTGCACTCCCTGGGTGCTGCGACGGTGGTTCACCGGCCGGCTGACC
>LGRX02020965.1:0-18714 GCA_001247695.2 Cymbomonas tetramitiformis
GCCGTAGCGTGGGAGGCAGAGTGCCCGGTGTGCGTACGCCGTAGCGTGGGAGGCAGAGTGCCCGGTGTGCGTACGCCGTAGCGTGGGAGGCAGAGTGCCCGGTGTGCGTACGCCGTAGCGTAGCTGGGGACCCGCCTGCCACATGCTGCGATTCTGAGGCAGCTGGGGACCCGCCTGCCACATGTTGCGAGTCTGAGGCAGCTGGGGACCCGCCTGCCACGTGCTGCGAGTCTGAGGCAGCTGGGGACCTGCCTGCCACGGTTCTCACACTTCAAGCGAGTCTGAGGCAGGCAGGAGCGGCTGAAGGGTTGTTGTACCTCTATCAAGACGGTATGCGTATTGGCATTCAACTTCACACCAGCTTCCTTCATCTCGGCCTGCCCAAACATTCTACCTCGCGAGCGAGTTTGACCAAAGAGGTGGATGGTGCGCCCTAAGAAGCTTCCTTGGGCGACGCGGGGACAAATCACGGTTCCAACCATATGTGACAAGTGCGGATGCCGCTTCATTTGCATACGCACTTAACGCATAAATACCGTCATTCTTCTTCCAGCCGGCTTCTGCCAAAAGGATGGACGGCAAAGGAGGGCGAGGAGCACCCAGGGTATTGCTAATCACTTGTATACGGAGTGCATCCTCCTGGCGACGTGCTTGGCAGGCACACCGAAGGAGCAGGTTGTAGGTTTTGAGCGAGGGCTGTACGCCAACAGCTTTCATGGCCTCGTACACGACCAGCGCGCGCTCCGCTTGGCGCTGCTTCCTGCAGAGACCGCACACATGTTGCATGACCCCTCAGTGGCGGCGCGTTGCATAGCACGGGCCAAGTTACTCGTTGCGCAACAGCTGGTACGCAAATGCGCGACTATCGCCTGCGGCAAACCGCAGTACGCAGCTGCATAGTATCCGCCTGCAGCAACACCGGTGCGTCAATAGATAGCCCCCGCATGCGGCAACCGGTGGGCACTTCATTTTCGATGGGCATGATACCCACGGTGCGTCAGTGCGCGGTCACCCGTTGTTGCACATTCAGTGCGCTTTTTCACGGTCTCAGACAAGCGCAACATCAAGATACCAAAGTACCCAAGCTCTATGACGCTGAGCTTCTTGCACTCCATGTTACAGGGTTGCTTAACGGTGCGTAGGCACTTGGATAGCGCGAGTGCGGGCGAGCGCGCAGGTCGGGGAGCGGCCCGAGGTCTTCCGTGCAAGGGGGAAGTGGGAGACATTAAGAAAGCAAGCCGCACTATTTCGCACTGGAATCCGGACCTGCAAACGAGTATCAATGATACATATGTTTGTTCATTGGGAGGAATGCTTGCGGCCGACATGTCCTCCACGAGCTTCAGAGCTACAGGCAAGCTCTTCGTGTTCTGGATGGCGCCGTTTATCTGCGAGGGAGAGGCGACAACAAATCAGAAGCAAGACCGCGCCATCAGATGCGGCGTCTCAGCAACTGAAGTGATCCCTGCATCAACTTGGTTTCCTGTGCGGTACATGGTCGGAAGCTCATTTTGAAGTGCCAGCTTAAGCCGCTCGAAAGTTCTTGAAGGGGATGGAAAGAACGGTTTGCGAGTTTTTTACCCAGGGGTTGCCAAGGCAGCAAACTGTTTTGATCAAGTTTTGTGTGTGCGAAGGCGATGAGAACAGCAGGAACTTGAGAATGTACCCGTTTCAAAAGGCGAGGGTCGGACATTTGGTCAAAGTCTTTCGTGAAGTCTTCAAGGTTAAGAGAAGTATTGGGTGGGTGTTTGCTCTTTTTCGTGCCACGATTTCTTCTTTTCGGCGCTCTTCTATTCCCTACGTTCCCTTTTCCGTTCCCTTTTCCAGAGTTCATTCTGACAACCTTGACAATCTCATCCTTAGAGTCCGAGACTGGTGCATCGCTACCACTCGCATCAGCTTGCATCAGAATTCTGGTTTTCGCGACAGCCCTGCAGTGTGAAGGCAGACTTAGCAAACGCACTGAATTTCTGACACCGAAAGGCTAAGATTTATCAATAGGATCTTACCCTTGATGACGGATAACAACTTTCGTTTTGCGTTGAACCGCCGTGAACGGGCGGTACCATGTGCTCAGGCGGGTTGGGACGCGCTTTGCAACAGTAGGTGGCGCGAATCGTTGTGGCGCAAAACCTATGAAAGCACTCCGAGTAACGCTGAACATATTCTCGGCGCTGAAGCAATATTTTAACGACTATAAAGCACACAGAATAGCCTGGTTAGGAGATGGTTTTCGGGATGGTCTTCACTTCGAACTTCGCACTTCCTGCGTCTTGGCTCTCATCTCAGCGAGGAAGTTCAGACAAAATCAGAGGATATCCCTCTGGACAAAATCTTTTGCATATCAATCTGCCCCAGAAAAGGAGTCCTCATCAGTTCGGAGGGACCTGTCGCAGAAGCAGTTTTTCCTCGGAACGTCTCGTCTCGGTCTGGTCGCCGCTGCTCCATCGAATGCACACCCTCGCCTGAACCTGTATTTCCGCGCGAGGCAGCTCCTTTGCCACGATCCCCACTGCGCGCAATCGAGACGCCTCCCTCCCTCTGGTCGGTACATGCTACAGTACACACGACAGTATACTGAGTACAGCCGACAGTACAGACTACAGTACCGTCGACAGTATACGACAGTACAGACGACAGTACAAAACGTGGTGGAAAATACTGCATGCCCCTCTCTTGTCTGTCTTTCGTCATATTTCGCTTAAACCTTCGGGCTGTACTGTACTGTCGCACGGCTGCCACGTCGGCACATAATTCCCCAAAATCGACAGTACAGTGTCACAGAAAACCGACAGTACAGTACAGAGGTAATTTCCTCGGTAAAATACCGGGTAAGAGATTGGTATTAGTTCAGTGCTAGTATTAGTTGAGTGATTAAACTAATAAATTATTAGTTTAATGATTAAACTAATAATTTATTAGTTTAATCATTGAACTAATAATCTATTAGTTCAGTCATTGAACTAATACATATTAGTTCAGTGCACTGAACTAATAAATTATTAGTTTAATCGGTGATGTAGTAGTTTATTACTTTGGGCATTGAACTAAACTGACACGTGCGGTGAGATGTAATATTGCGGTGAGATGCAGTAACGCGGTGAGATGTAATATTCCGGTGAGATGTGATAACGCGGTGAGATGTAATATGCCGGTGATATGTAGCCTTGCAGTACTTTTACTCATCTCGTCACGGGCAGGTCGGGCAGGAACAAGGAAGGCCCAGATTCTATAGTATTCTCTATAGCAACGGAATGAAATAAACACCACGCCGCAGTTTTTAAGTGGCTACTGCCCGGAGCTTCAGTACTGTTACAAGTACCGTAGTAAAATAGACGTAGCCGGCATTAAACTTGGTCACATAGGTCAAACCACATCTCAGAAAATTCATTTATGACCCTTTTGAATTTCTGAAAACGTGTATACATGCCACCATCAAGTTTAAGGTGGTGTATTTTGAGCGCGCTTTCGATGGGTAAAATGCCCGAAAATAATTTATTTTGCTCAGTACTGTTACAAGTACTGGACACTATAACCCTTGAGAGACCCTCATGCGAGGCCTTGGAGGTCAAACCAACCATCATGTTTCGATATTGGAAGGTATTGAAGATATCTAGCGAGTCACTTGCGTGATTGATATGAATTTGGGCCCGCGCGGTGATGGAATATGACCCACACCCGCCAGAAATCCGAAATTCGCTTTTTTCAAGGACGAAAATTATTGAATTGGCTCCGCGCGAACGTGTGACATAAGAACATAAGTCACAGTATGGCGGTCGTGAAGGCTTCTCAAATTCGATATACATGTATAGATGACAAATTTACTTGCTCATGGCCTTTCCATATGCATAGCATGCATTAAATGCGTCATTCCTATCGCCAAGCGTGGTTGTTGGCGGCCCCTCAAACATATCATTTTCCGCACACCCAAACCCAAACCCTAAACAGCCATAACTTCCTCAATACTTGGAACTGTGTGACCTATAAAGTGTTATGTGACATTTGTGTACATTATGCACGATAGGAATGTAAAAAATATGTATGTGTATGTCTGTAACACCCAAATTTTGAGCCAGGACTGATTTCAGCTCCCCTGTAGTGCCCCCTCCCATGCTAAATTCCCCGAAAATTATTTCCCCCTACATTATGCCACAAAATTAGTTTCTCGTAGTCCAAAATATTATTTTGAATCATGTTTGGGCGATGTACGGCGCTTGGGTACCCGTTGGGATGATTACGAGCATGCTACTTGTGTATGCGTACTAGTACTCTATCTACCAGGCCCTAGCACCTCGTCCCCACCACTCAATCATGCACCTCCATTATCAACCATGCCCAAATCAGTACGTCTCGTAGTCCGAATTATCATATCAAATCATGCCCGTGCGATATATGGCGCTAGGGCGCCCGTTGGGGCGATTCCTAGCATGCTACTTGCGTACGCGTACACCTGTGCTGACAGCGAGGTCTTAGCGCATGACCGACACTCAGCCATGCATCCCCGACAACCTATAGGCCCAGTTTAATGCTGGTTATAGTCCAAAATATTATTTTGAATCATGTTTGGGCGATGTACGGCGCTTGGGTACCCGTTGGGATGATTACGAGCATGCTACTTGTGTATGCGTACTGGTACTCTGTCTACCGGGCCCTGGCACCTCGTCCCCACCACTCAATCATGCACCTCTCAATCATGCACCTCCATTATCAACCATGCCCAAATCAGTACGTCTCGTAGTCCGAATTATCATATCAAATCATGACCGTGCGATATATGGCGCTAGGGCGCCCGTTGGGGCGATTCCTAGCATGCTGTAACAAACGCCGGCTTCTCATGGTACCGCGCCGGGTTTGTTCAGCTGGTGACACGCATGACAGTGGTGACAGCATGACAGGCTTTACGAAGATGACCATCTGTGAGATGCAGACTTGTCAGAGAAGATATGGTCACCATCAGGTGACCAGGAATGATAAGACGAAGATGGCAGTGACTCCTTTGCCGCTGACGTGTCAGTCAGAATGCGGTAAACGGTAACATTGTTAGAGCTGGCATGGGATAATGACTTTCCATTGGCCAGATGAAGATTTAAGGGCTAGAACCCGTTACGGTTTTGGGAAATGTGACAGGACATTGAGATATAAGTAGACTCTGACCGAAGGTCAGGCTAGTGGACTCATTATTGTTTTGCCTTCGCAAGTACTAGGTGGCTGTTCGCGTGCCAGTGCTAGAGTGCTAAGACAGTTCTGCTCACAGCTTTTGTACACACAATAATTCGTATTTTGTGATATAATATCAATTTTGATGGATATATTTTACTGCTGTTTTCATACTTTTTCAAAACAATAATGTCCTGCGCGGAGCGGCTTTTTATTTTCAAAACAATAATGTCCTGCGCGGAGCGGCTTTTTATTTCAGTGTTAATCCGGAAGTGAAGGCCCTTTGGCGAGAAGTCAGCAGCAGTTGAAAGAGCGGATTCGGAAGTCAGGCGACTCCAGGGGCACCCACGGTGCACTGGCGGACCCTTTTTCTTCCCTGAACTTGGTGGTACTTGCACTAAAAGAGCTTCCAGTGACGGCGGCGACGGATCAGCTTTGAATTCACTAGTCATGAGCGGCCTCCTTCTGCACAGTGATATGCTCAACACCTTGTTCTTCAGCGAATCCAGGGGCACCCCTGGTGCACTGGCCTAGCTGCTGACAGGTGTCCTCCAGTTTTGAGCTAATCAGCACGGCATGAGCTTGGGCGGCGGCGGCGACAAAGTTAATCAGCAGTTAATGTACACCTGGATGAGCAGCTCTCAGTGGTTCTTTCAGCTGACCACCTTGCTTGAAGTGAATCCAGGGGCACCCCTGGTGCACTGGCTTAACTGAAAGGCAGGTGTGTGTCACCTGGGAGCTAATCAGCAGCGGCATCTGCCCTGTCTTACCGGCTAAGAGTGGATCAACAGCTAATGTGCACCTTGATGAACTATCTTCCAGTGGGCTCTCCAGCTGGCCACCTTGTCTGAAGTGAATCCAGGGGCACCCCTGGTGCACTGGCTTAGCTGAAAGGCAGGTGTGCTTGGCCTGTGAGCTAATTAGCGGCGACATCTGCTTTTATTTACCAGCGAAGAAGTGGATCAGCAGTGAATCACTGCTCTATGTCTGGAACTGCAACTTACGGTTTCTTGGGCAGCTCCACCTTGTCTGACGGTCAATCCAGGGACACCCCTGGTGTACTGGCCTAAGCCTGAAGCAGAGGAAGAGCTTGCCAGAGGACTGGCAGCAGCATCAGCTCTGAAGGCGACAACTGAGTGGTCTATTCCCTGGTGTGACACAGTGACCTGGTGGATTCAGAGTTAATTACGTTTCCAGCCTGGAGTGCTGCTCACGACTGGAGTGACCTTCTGGTGCCTTATCACAATGTGTTGGAGAATTCTTCTATCCTTTCTACAGTATTGGTCAGCCGGTGAGGCCCTCATGTCACGGGCCACCTTCTGAATCAGCAGTAGTGCTGCGAATCCAGGGTGCTCAGCACACTGGCTTAGCTTCCAACTCTGTCAGCGACCTGGTACTTGTTTACTGGACTGGACTGGGGAGTGAGCTTACATGCCAGCCATGGTTTCCTTGATTAGCAGTGGTGTTGTGAATCCAGGGGTGCTCAGCACACTGGCCTAGCTCACACCGCTGCATATCAGTGCTATTTCTTGGTGTTGTGGAGTTGCCCTCACTGTCATTGTGCTCTTGATGAACTCTGGCCCCGCTAATCCAGAAGTGCTCAGCACACTGGCCCAGCTTTAATTTTCCTCGCACGAATACTCTGCATCTGCTGCTGATTCAGAGCGCTGAAGCACAGTGCTGGACCTTTAGGCGTTCGCTGCCCACACGCGTTTCGTTCTTTCACTTGTTCAGCAAGGCGAATCCAGGGGCACTCAGTGCACTGGCCTGAGCCAGTCTGAGTCAAGCCTCCAGTCTACTGGGGGACGAGCTTTGCGCTGAGAGGGGGGACTCTTCCTTGGTCCCGTTGGCTGAGCATCAACACAGTACTTCACCACGGAGGGCGAGGCAGAGCCAAGCGCTGCCTCTGTCCATTCCAGAGAACGTGAGGCACGACGGCTGGCACGAGAGCGGGCCAGTCAGGACCTTGACACGGAATATATGAGCGCAGAGGGGTCGGGCTCAGAAACCACTCCCTCCGCACCGCCATCTCCAGCAGCAACAGCGCTAGAAGCAACAGCACTCGCAGCAGCAGTAGTAGCCTCAGCGCCTGCAAACCAGTTTCTCTTTGCGTTTGACGACGTAGACGAGATGGATCACTATGAGAAGGAGAGCCACTCACTTGACAAGGAAGACGTCAGACTCCAGTACACCGGTAGTAAGAGTGAGGACAGAGCGCTCTTCATCAGGCGTTTCGTGGACATGGTGGCGAAAGTCCAGCGGGCTTTTGAGGCCAGAAAGCGTAGGTACATGCAGTCAGCATCTTACCATGCGCTCAGTCAGCAGCAGAAGGAGGCCTTCGCTGGGTCCAGACCAGACTACAGATCATTGTGGGACAGCATACCATCGTTTCTAGCAGGGGATGACCATTCCACCTCAGTCGCTTATGACTGGTGGTGCGCTGCCTACCTGAAGGATGGCGTCATGGCTTCACACGCTTGCCATGTCCTGAAGGACCTTACCATGAGAGATGCCTACCAGGGATCTGTGCGTTGTGCGCAGCCTCCTTTTCATGAGCTGGCGCCAGGGTCAACCTGGGCAGTTTGTAAGGTGTTCGAGGAGGGTGATGAGGATGGCGAGGCGTCTGATGAGTGGGCAGGCGAGGGGAACCTCCACGAAGGGTCTCACGGGGCCAGATGGCACTGAAGATTCTCACTACTCTTGGGCCTTGAGGGCTTTCGTTGCAGAGCTCGAAGCTAAATTCTTGATGAAGGGCACCAAAGAGAAGGAGGATCTCTTGATCGCCAAGCCGCAGACCCACGAGCAGGACGGCCTCGCCTACGTGAAGAGCTGTCGTCGCAGGGAGGCAGCTCTCAACACCGGCAGGAGGGTGGAGGACTCCGTCGTCAGGCAGAACATCGAGGAATGCATTAAGGGCCTGCGCATCAAAGAATACCGAGATCGCGTGTCCGAGCAGCTGCGTGTCAGCCATCCTGCCCCCAACAGGGTCACTTGGGAGGACCTGGAGGTGATCGTGGAGGTGCAGGACAAGCTCAAGAACGATGCGGAGGCTTGGGCCCTCACACTGCAGCAGGAGCTGGTTCGTAGGCTCAACTGCGTGTACTCCTGCTTCGAGGCCAGGCAGATGGGGCTTGACCTGGCTGCACTAGTGTCAGCCATGAGGCGCTCGGGTTCTGCCTCCAAGACTGGGGACAAACGCAGGGACCCCAAGAAGAAGGATCAAGCACAGCATGGTGGCGACGACGCCAAGAAACCTGCGAGGGAAGCGAACAATGCCGAGCGTCAGAAACCTTCTTACAGCAAGGTGCCACCACCTGATGCTTCGAAGAAGTTCCAGTGTGACTGGTGCTTCACGCGCCTGCCCCACTCTCCAGAGCGCTGCTACACGGGGTGTCGTGATGCCCGGGTGCCGCCCAACTTCCACAAGGACAGGCAGAACTCCAAGTGGCCGGACGAGGTCAAGAATGCCCAGATGCGCGCCTACAACATCGCACACCGCTTTGATAAGCACAAGATGGGATCACCACCAAGGAGTGGCTTAAGCTCCCTGAGGCCAAGCAGAAGCAGCCACAGCAGCAGCAGCAGCAGCAGCAGCAAGTGGCTGCCAGTGCCGAGGTTAAGGAGAAACTCGCCGCAGAATTGTCAGGCCTCCAGGCAGGGTCACCTCCAAAGGATGACAAGATCGCCGATGCACAGGCCCGATCAGAGGCCAGCGATGCGGAGACCGAGTACGACTCCAACTTCACCCAACAGGCTGAATACGAGGAGGATGAGCAGGACTGCCCTGCTGGGGGTGGTTTGGAAGGTGGTCATGGTGTTGGCATCGATCACGCACCGAGTCTCCAGGCCAGCGCCGCTGTCGCCTTGGGCAGCACTCAGCAGATGCGGGGCTTCCAGGTCAAGACGCCGGAGGAGTTCGACAGGGCCGCTCAGGTGCCTAGGGCCGTTCCTCCCGACGTACTCAGCAGGAAGGTCCACCTGTTGGCATCCAATCTTCGCAGCTCCGTGCGTGCCTGCTCGCAGATTGCTGCCATCCTGATATCCCAGAACGCCATCGATCTCCCGAAGGACATCGAGAACCTTTTGGCGCTGGAGGAGCTCATGGGCAAGGATCCGAATGATGCAACCGAACAGCCCACCGAGGTCAATGAGCATGAGTTGGAAGACACGCACGCCACAGCGACGCAAGGAGTAAGAAGGGAAGCAGACGGTTCAGCACATTGTGCAACCGAGGAGGTGCCATTGGACGAGATGCCCAACGGGGTGGTCGACAGCGCCGCCGCTCGATGTGCAGCTGCTGCCTACGTGGACGATCTGGGGGTGGTTGACTTCAGTGACCATGAACATGTGCGAGCTGGTACCATCAAGACCTCCGCCTACGACGCACTGAGGGCAAAGATGACGCAGCATCTGACCGACGAGCAGGTGCTATTGATGGCTCAGGTGCAGCCCATCTGCAAGTTGCGGAATGCTACTCTGTATGAGGGGCTGGCGCTGGTGTCATCTGGTGGCGAGCTTATGCTATACCGGGCGATCCTCATGGACACCGGCGCCAACTGTAACATCATCTCGATCTCTGTTGTGAGGCGGCTGGGTCTGAAGAAACCAAGCGTACAAAGCCTTCTCTAGTTCCGGAGCGTAGGATCCCCTATCCTTCTTAAGAGCCTTATCCTTGCTTGAATATGTTTCGAACTTTGATTCTAACTCTTTTCGCTTCTTAAGAGTTGCTGATATCGTAGCTTGGCTGGGCGCTTTTGGCAAGTTGTAAAAATTCTGTATTCTCCTCGCTAGCTCTGCCTGAGTCGGACACTAGCCATGCTCGTTCTTCTCTGAAGCCCATGTTAGAATGGACTGTTTAGCCTCAAACGATAAAGTTGTGTGTTTCAAGCCCTTACAAGACGTGCCAGGCACTCGCCCGCGACCCATGACGACGGGTGAAAGTTTGTGAAGGAATTAAAGAAAGCAACAATATTGACGCTTGAAATCTGGCGGCAGGGTTGCGGCTGGCATCCATCCGATTTCGACACGTGGAACTAATAAATTATTAGTTCAGTGCACTGAACTAATAACGTATTAGTTCCCGTTGAACTAATAAATTATTAGTTCAATAATATTTTCCAGAACTAATAAGTTATTAGTTCAGTGCACTGAACTAATAATTTATTAGTTCTCACTGAACTAATAAAGTATTAGTTCAGTGATATATTTTTAAACTAATAATTAATTAGTTCAGTGATTATTGGTGGATGCACAGATTCGAGTATTAGTTCAGTGCTATATTAGTTCAGTACTTATTAGTTCAGTGATGCATGCACTGTACCAGATATGCTGATGTGGTATCAGATCGAGTCCACAGACGTCCACAGCGAAGTACTCTCTCTTTTTGTGCCAGCAGTAGAAACCCGACAGTGGTCATAAGGAAGGGTATTGGGGTCTCTTGTCATAGTCGATTTACTGAATTAAATGCAGGGCGTCGCGCGTCAATGTGGTGTTCTAGTAGAACACCATGAGTGCGAATTGTAGTATTTGTGTAAACTGCATGATTGTTACACATACGATTCAATTTTAAGATTTCACAGCTCCCAAATATTCCCTGAAATTCATACGCCTCTTATTAAACAAATATTACCGCATGATACATCCATTAGTATTATAGAACCGGCTACTCAGATTGTCCAAATCCTTGTTATAAAAGGCCCTTGATATACCTTGGCATTCAATGGTAAAGCAGTCATGGCGCAAGCACTTAACCGCATACATTATAATTAAAAAAATCACAAATAACTTCGTGTAAGGCTTCCTCTACCACAAAACATAAATGAAAACACTAAGTTACAGTACGACTCACATCGTTTGAAATGTAAATAACAACTCAGTCTCACCGGAATGGTTCATATGCTCACAAGTCTATTGCTGGTGCTACAATTGTGGACACAAATATTGATAAGGACTGATAAGCAAGCCCTTAGTATATCATATAATATAATAGAAAGCGCGGTGTTATTGGACTGTAACACACGTGCAACTTATGAGCGGGGATGAGTGCAGACTTCTGACGAAGATACAGTGGCTGTTCCCATTATGACGTGTTCCCATTATGACGCACTTCAGATTTTCATTACAAACTCCATATTCTAAGACAGTAGAATCTTCGATTTCGCAATAAAAACAAGGGATTTCACTCAATCGTCCAATCGCGCGATATATAAAACTTGTGTGTAAATGATTTTTGTATACAAATGTAAATTCTCTTGCTGTCCAGTAAAATACTCGAAAAAATAGCGCGCGATTCCATGAAATAGCGTTCAAACGCGTGATATATTCGATATGACGGAACGGAGCTAGAAAAGGACGGGTAACGAAAAAAACAATTGTTTACAGCGTGTTTCCCCCTGATTTTTGTCGATTCGAAGCTTGGTTTTGTATACACTGCATATATTATCTCCCAATGATATTCGAGTTGGCGTCGCGGACCCAGCGCGATATATAAAATACCCCCATTTATATATCATGGGATGGTCAAAATTTTCATTTGGGCACGACGTTTGGGTGCAAATCAAGATTTTCCGTATATTTATACACTAGCACCGAACGATCAGTTTGTTTCATAACAAATCTCATATTAAGGCGTTGCGTCATAATGGGAACAGCAGTATCGACCCTCCACCAATGCGCAGGGTTGTGGAAGCTCGAGATTTTAATATTTTTAGATTCGGTTTTTTGGGAACTCATCTTGACTGACAAGGTGACATCTCGACCGTTTGCGCGCGCATATCGAATTATCGAGCTCGTCCTGAGGAACGATCCAAAAAGTGCGTCATAATGGGAACAACCACTGTACTGCTCTAGCACAACGCTAGCTCATCTATACCGAATGCCTCCCATCTCATAGATGGTACCGCTATTGGGTTGTGAACCCGAGGCATTGGTTGAACGACTAGTATCGGCTGAACGACATATGCGTTTGCCATATGATATTGCGCATGCTTGTTCAGAACATGCTAGAAGCGAAGATGCATTCTTCTCCGAACCCTTCGGTACTTCAAGATAGGATCTTGCTTCGCCATTCTCGAGTCCGCGACATACGGCCTCTCGATGACATGTGCCATTCAAGTCTTACCTTGAATAAATGACAGATGATGTGACTTATCATCTCGATGACATGTACAGTCATAGTCGACCGTACTGACGACTGTCTGTCATTATAATATATGACATGACTCGACATGACATGACATGGTATGACATGTCTGACAGGTATGACACGTATGACATGTATGACATGTATGACACATGTGTCATCGGTCATAACCTTGACAGATCTCCCCTCTTAAAAGAGTTGTGACCTCACAACGGGCATACCTTTGTATATGTCTTTGATGTCTTTGTTGTTGTTGCTTCTGCTGGTACCAGTCTTCTTACATCGATTTGAGGCGTCCCTCATGGTGTTTTTAGGATATTGGGGGGAACTGAGTCCACTTTAGTCCCTCACCTTAGGCATTAGCCTTACAGTTCTTAGGATGTAGCCCCCTTTGAATTGCGTATCGTATTGCAGAGTGACGATTCAAGGTTCAATGGATTGCGTTTCGTGATACGGATTGACGCTGGATTACTGATTGATCCACACGTATCGTGCGTCAGAGTGACGATTCAAAGTATCCGAGGTTTACGTTACGGATTATTTGCGCTAGCCGTCGACGCCTTTGCGAACGATGATCCCACGATTTATAATCGAACGATTCTCGGCCTGATATAGTGCACCCAACCCTTCCTCCCCTCCTTAAGCTACTTTGGAGGTTCACAGGCGGTTTTGGGGAGCCCGATTTTGGGGCTTGTTTTAATGCAAACGGAGTGGCCCTGCTTAACGGAATTGGACTTATAACTCTCAACCGGTCTGCTCAACTCCTCAATGTTTTTGTCCGGTACGCGCGCTTTGACGAACATTTCATAGGGTGGATTCGTCACGTACTAATGTGAATTTTATTTTAGTTATATGTGTCAGGCATAACTTAGGATCACAACTCCGTCTACCTCAGTCGATGTCTCCGGTAGCTTCGGATGACTGGCCAAAGAATCCGATGACAAACCACGGTCTTGGCAAAGGTAGCATTTAGCAGTTTTTATTTATCCACAGATATGATATCTCGCATGTGTGCGTATCTGTACAAGGGTATGATTTTGTACAAGGCTCACTACACCTTTAGCAAGGAAGGATCAATTTCCCGCTTCTATGCAACATAATGATAAAACATTAAGAGCAAGGTATATAGATGATCGACATGTATTAGTATATATTACAAGAAGTAAGGGCGTGCGGCTTAATATAATGTTTAGCCTTCATAGGCAGCTATCATGTCTGCTGCATTGGTCAGCTCTGTGGCTTTGACCCAGGTGTCATGCTCAGGGCCGTAGCCTGCATATCGCACTAAGTAGTACTTGACACCTCTAGTGATCTTATCTGAGAGTATGTGTGATATCTCAAACAGTGGTTGCCCTTCTTCGGTGATCATCTGTGGCAGAGGCAAAGGTGCTTGGATCGAGTCGTTATACAGCTCTAATCTGGATACAGGCTGTACCGGATGAATACGGATATCGAGGTCTCCGAAATCTAACTCGTATGCACGCCCATGGCTTAGCACTTTGGATATAGTAAACGGCCCAATATATGGCTGCTTGAAGTGCCTGCCTGCCTCTGTCAAACCAGTCCATTGGATAAACTCGGTCCGTAAAAGAACTTTCTGCCCTACTGCATATTGCCGGGGCATGTGAGTCTTATTGAATCTGGCTTGGCTAATTTCTGCTGCTCGGGAAATATTGTCTACCGCGTTGGCATGTACAGCCGAGTACTGGTCAAAATGATCTCGAATAGCATTCTGTATTGGAACAGGAGCTTCTGGCGGAATAGTGATTGCCAGGTCATGAGGCGAAAGTGGTTGCGCCATCGAGTCGAGATAGAATGGTGAATAACCAGTAGATGCAGAAACTGTGTTGTTAATTGCAAACTCCACCAGAGGCAACTTGTCCTCCCACGAATTGGCTGAAGTATCATTGCGACAACACCTGTGGATGAAAAAATACTATCTAATCAGTTCATAAATCAGAAGATGGTGAATATCGAATCATGAATCAACAAATTGAAAAGTACCCGAGGATATCCTCAATGAAGGCATGGCTCCTCTCATTGGCTGCATTCGATTGTGGATGGTGCGAAGACGTCATAGACAATCTCGTACCAATAGATTTCCACAGTGTTTGCCAGAATGTAGAGGTGAATCTGGGGTCTCGATCTGAGATGATGTTCCTCGGAAGACCATGGAGCTTGAAGATATGCTGCATATATATAGAAGCAGTATGCTGAGCTGTCCAGGTCATGCTGAAGGGAATGAGATGACAACGATGAGAGAATTGGCACATTACCACAAATATACTGTCGTGCCCATTAGTGGTGATAGGCAGGTCAGTAATCCAGTCAAGAGATACATCTAGCCATTTTGTCTTAGGCACACAATATCGTATATGTGCCTGACCATAAGGCTTGTGTCGCCTCGTTTTCTGGCGTTGACAAACGGGGCACTCCCGAATGTACTGGATGGCTGCCGTTGTCACTCCTGGCCAATAATATCGGCTACGCAGAAGATGAAGCATGCGATTTTTGCCTACATGACCAGAAATAGTGGCTGAGTGGCACTCATGAAGGAGAATGTGGCGAAGCTGTGTGATCTCACCGTCATCTGTGGGGACCTTGGCAGTAGGTGGAATGTACAGCTGTCTGCCATATATGGTCTTTCGATAGATCAACCCCTGAATGAGCTCGAAGCTGAAGCTGCTGACTGACTGTGATGAAGTCGATGATGTCAGTTTAGCCAATATAGTCTGTGCAAATGTGTCACGATCATACTCGGATATAATGATGTCGTGCAGCTGATGAGCTGATGAAGAAGATACAAGAGCAATGAATGTAGAATCTGCAAGTGGAATGTCTCTTGAATATGCCTCGCCGACGTCTATATGTTGCAGACAATTAGTGAGTTCAAAGAGTGTAGAGATACGAGTGAGTGCATCTGCAACCTTATTCTTATCGCCAGCAATGTGCTCTATACGGAAGTTGTACTTGGAGAGCTCATCCAACCACCTTGCCTGTTTGGGGCTTAGTGTGGATTTGGACTGGAAATAAACCAGTGGCTGATGATCTGAGCGTACGATAGTCTCAACGATTTTTACCCATTTTACAGCTTTTTGACCATCTGATTTATTACCTCAGTAACATATCTCGGTGTGTATGTAAGTTGCAAGCTACAGAACTACTGCAACTTACTTCACTTTTGCACATGACAATTTTCATGGCACAATAGTGAATATCTCTGATAATCAACATATGTGGTTGATCATAAATGTGGGTTTTACTGATTTGAAACCCATGGAAGTTAATGCACTTCCTGATGATATAATAGGTGTATCAACTATAAGCGGATTAACCACTTGAGTGATAACTTATCAGAACCTATGATATGTTTGAGCATATGGCTGTGCACTAAGAGCATATCAAAAGGATATCTCTAGATAATAATCCAAAAGGTTCAGCACAACACAATGTATGCGTGTGTGTGTCCACAACAACCTATGTCAGCTCAATATATATATGTACTGATCTGAGTAGTTACATGCTTTTTGTGCTGATCATTACTGAGTCAATTGTCACAATGCAGTATAGTTGTCGTTGTTGCTCCAGCAATAGTGTATGGAACGGATGGACAATGCTCAGCAGTGACCAACTGCTATTTGAGCATTATATACTGCCTTCGGGTCTGGAGATATATCCATCTAGCCCTACAGCATGTTGGTTGATCCTGTCCCAGATCTATCGCCATCACTTGACATCCAGTGCGCACATGTGTTCACTGGATGGTATCTATGTTATCATGCACATAGTGGACATTATAGTTGATCATTTCACTTACCGAGTCAGTGAATGTCATCATACATAGTAATGTCAGTGGTGTGTGCATTGTGGGTAAACGATATTTGACACGAAGTGGGAACTGATTCCGCGCGATCGAGATGTCATCAGACCTGAGACAGGTCGTCATCGTCATTTCGCCGGATCCGAGGTGCCATGCCACCGCTGCGAGGTGCACACGGTAAAGCTGCGAACGGAAGGTCAAAGGCAAAGGGGAAGGCAAAGGGTTTAAGATTTAGCGGCAGTAGGAATAGTTTTCAGAAGCATATGAAAAGTATTCTAGTGCTTCTGAAAACTATTCCTACTTCTTCTATATCCTAAACCCTTTGCCTTGCCTTTTACTGCTGCACGCGCCCGGCAAGCATCTTTGAAACTTCCGAGTTTCAAAGATGCGTTTTGTATTTTGGGTGCACCCTAAAATTACAAAACAGCCGAGCGCTTCCCGTTTGTGCGGGATATTCACATTTATTCCATGGCATATTTCATATGAACTATTTATATGAAATATACACATAAGCACGAAGGCATCGGCCACGCATCTTTGAAACTAACGAGTTTCAAAGATGCGTTTTTGGTCATTTGGGTGCGCATACCCAAATAACAAAAAAGCCGAGCGCTTCCCGTTGGCGTGGGGTATCCAACGCTTGAATGTTGAATATTCAATATAATATGAGTTAGCATGCGAGGTTGCGAAGGCATCGGGACAGAATCTACGAAACTGTCCTATGCCTTTGCCTTTGGGTTTGGGGTCGAAGGTGACACCCAAACCCAAAGATGCCAAACAGCCGAGGGCTTCCCGTGCGTCCTAACGCACGAAACTTGGCACGAATACTGCCAAGATACATATATTTAAGTTACCAGAAGCTCAAGGCTTCAAGTTACTTGTGCGTGAAACGCGCAATTTATTTCTAGGCAGATGTTTTGGGTTTGGGTTCGAACGTGACACCCAAACCCAAAGATGCCAAACAGCCGAGGGCTTCCCGTGCGTCCTAGAGCACGAAACTTGGCACAAATACTGACAAGGTACATATCTTTAAGTTACTTGAAGCTCAAGGCTTCAAGTTACTTGTGCGCGAAACGCGCAATTTGTTTCTAAGGCAGATGTTTTGGGTTTGGGTTCGAACCCAAACTCAAAGATGCCAAACAGCCGAGGGCTTCCCGTGCGTCCTAGAGCACGAAGCTTGGCACAAATGCTGCCAAGATACATATCTTTAAGTTACTTGAAGCTCAAGGCTTCAAGTTACTTGTGCGCGAAACGCGCAATTTATTTCTAAGGCATATGTTTTGGGTTTGGGTTTGGGTTCGAACCCAAACCCAAAGATGCCAAGCAGCCGAGGGTTTCCCCTGCGTGTGCATGTGTGTTAACTCATATGAAATATTTCATGGAATACATGTGAATATCCCGCACAAACGGGAAGCGCTCGGCTGTTTTGTAATTTTAGGGTGCACCCAAAAAACAAAACGCATCTTTGAAACTCGGAAGTTTCAAAGATGCTTGCCGGTCGCGTGCAGCAGTAAAAGGCAAGGCAAAGGGTTTAGGATATAGAAGAAGTAGGAATAGTTTTCAGAAGCACTAGAATACTTTCCATATGCTTCTGAAAACTATTCCTACTGCCGCTAAATCTTAAACCCTTTGCCTTCCCCTTTGCCTTTGACCTTCCGTTCGCAGCTTTACCGTGTGCACCTCGCAGCGGTGGCATGGCACCTCGGATCCGGCGAAATGACGATGACGACCTGTCTCAGGTCTGATGACATCTCGATCGCGCGGAATCAGTTCCCACTTCGTGTCAAATATCGTTTACCGCATTGTACTTGCTGATTAGTACTTGTAAGTGTGTGTGTGTGTGATTGTTCACTATACACTTGCAGGTAGGTGACTTCTGGTATTACAATATTCCCAGATGATTTATCATGCAGGATGGTGATCAGCATACCATGTACTGAATAAATCTAGCATGATATATATATCAAGTTAAGGGTTATTGTAATCATGTATGCATCCCTAGATATCGATTTTATAGTGTAGCTCACAATGGCTTCCGCAGTTTCGCGTGATATGAAATACCCTACATATTTTCGGTTCCGGTCGAGATGGGCTGATGTTGAGCATTCCAAATGATACATTTATGTGCTATGAGCATAGGAAGCCATCATATGCATGATGCATCGCGGTGCATCCATAGATATCGAATTTATAATGAAGCTCACAATGGCTTCCGCGTGATATGAAATACCCTACATATTTTCGGTTCCGGTCGAGATGAGCTGATGCTGAGCATTCCAAATGATAGATTTATGTGTTATGAGCTCAGGAAGCCATCATATGCATGATGCATCGCGGTGCATCCCGAGATATCGATTTTATAGTGTAGCTCACAATGGCTTCCGCAGTTTCGCGTGATATGAAATACCCTACATATTTTCGGTTCCGGTCGAGATGAGCTGATGCTGAGCATTCCAAATGATAGATTTATGTGTTGTGAGCTCAGAAAGCCATCATATGCACGATGCATCGCGGTGCATCCCGAGATATCGATTTTATAGTGTAGCTCACAATGCCTTCCGCAGTTTCGCGTGATATGAAATACCCTACATATTTT
>LGRX02020970.1:0-14603 GCA_001247695.2 Cymbomonas tetramitiformis
GGCCTAAACAGGCAGGCTGCGCTAATGTACTAATTATGGGGTGTGGGCGGCACTGCGGGGTTGGGCGTTGGCTCAAACAGGCAGGCTGCACAAATGGGTTCGGCAACGCTTACGGTGATGTTCGGCTCAGAGAGCTGCGGGCCGGCGCTGCTGGCAAACCCCTACTTCTTCCCACCTCATCACGGGGAGGATATGGTGGAGGCGAGGCTGTACGCGCACGACTCTCCCCTTCGCACTGCCCGTTTTGCCACCTTGTCCCCTCGCGTTGCCACAGCATCCCCACCTCTCCGCGTCCCCCTCCGCCTTCCGCGCGTACCTCCGCCCGGCAGCCACCACCCAACAGACCCCTTCTACACATGTGTGGAGAAACCCCTTTTCTGCCAAGGTCGCTGATGCGGCTGGCTCCAGCCCCCGGCACCAACCAACCAGGTCGCTGATGCGGCTGGCTCCAGCCCCCGGCACCAACCAACCAGGTCGCTGATGCGGCTGGCTCCAGCCCCCGGCACCAACCAACCAGGTCGCTGATGCGGCTGGCTGCAGCCCCCGGCACCAACCAACCAGGTCGCCGATGCGGCTGGCTCCAGCCCCCGGCACCAACCAACCAGGTCGCTGATGCGGCTGGCTCCAGGCCCCGGCTTGCCTTCGTGCGTGCTTGGCGCGGTGCACGGCATGCGGCCAATGACCTCTGGCCCCCCTCGCCACACTGCATGTTCACAGAAATGTTCTCTTCTCTCCACGGGCCTCCTGAGGCGTGCCGGTAGGTCTGGGTGGGGTGCGGCGCCAGCAACCGCCCAGCTTCAGTTCGTTGCGACCTGGAGGTCCCCCTTCTCATCAACAGCGCCATGATGAAGCCGGTCGGCCCCTATCCTCTTTCTGCGCCCTTCGCTCTCACCATCTCTCGACTCGCACTGACGGATCCTCGCAACACCTCAGGGCGCCTCTCGGGCCACCTGGGCAGGTGTGCTGTCTCGTCTCCGGCAGAGGCAAGCGCTCGCACCCGCCTTGGGGCTGTACGTGACCCAGCAGCGCGCCACAAAGACGCTACGTCGAACTGAGGGCAGAGCGTGACAAGTGTTTGGCTGTGGCTGGACGGCCAGGTCTCTTACCGGGTTCGCATGGGCGAGCGCTCCACATTGAACGCCAACTACTTCCGCTTCGTCCTTCCTCCCGGTGCGTGCTGCACCCTGGCGCTCCCGGCTTGCGGCGCGCCGCCTGCACTCACCAATCTTTCGCCCGCGCACCTCTGTTTCGGCCCATCCTTCCTCTCATCTTTGGCATCCGCGCCCCCAGCGATTCAATGGAGGCATCTTGGAGGAGATACGAGAACACACACACACACACTAAACACAGGACAGCCGCAGAGGGGCTCAGGTGGCCCAGTGAGGCTCAGGGAGCAGAGGGATGGTCTTGCGCGTGGGCTTGGTGGTGGAGATATGGCTCGCGCACCTCGGGGGGCAGGGATGAACCGGCTTCAGGCACAAGGGGGCAGTGCGCTGGCGGTGCAGATGCAGAGGGGCTCGGGTGGGTCAGCGAGGCTTAGGGGGTCCCATTCTTCACTAGTGAGCTCCGGAGAATCCGGATAAGTGTTCCGAAGTGTGTGCTGAATCCTTTCATCCCCGGTGAGGGTACATAGTGCAGCCGATTCTGTTTGGTTATTGTGATGCCGAAGGAGTCAGTCCAGGGACACGCCACACTCCGGTGGTCCTGTGAGGCTTCGGGGGTCCCGTTCTCCACTAGTGAGCTGTGGATCCGCATCAGTTTTCTAAAGTGTGCACCGAGCCTTTCGATCCCCGGTGCGGGTACATCGTGCAGCCGACATTCTGTGGCTATCTGGTGCCTGAGAAATCGGTCCAGGGATGAGCCACACACAGAAGGATAAGCACACACACGTAGCAGTGCACGTGTCGTCACATGAAAACGTCTGCACTGCCCGTGCACAACCCCTTCCTGCGCGGTCTCGCCCCGCTCTCGGTCTCTCGCCGCCCTTTGCTCTGTCCCTCCTTCATTTTCATCTCGTGCTGGCTGCTCGGTTGATAGGCACCTACGAAGCGACCATCATGTTGCACTACACCGTGGGAGGCGGCGCCGATGTGAACGGCGATTTATATCTCATGCGTGGGAACCTGCCAGTCCAGCTTGATCTGGAGGACTACTACATGTGGCACTACCAGTACAAGGTACCTCGCCCCCCGCACCAGAGGTGCGGCTTCTGTATCCGCCATCTTGCCAGCAATGGGGAGGGAGGTGCAGCACCCGGGGTCAGCGCGCGGAGGGTTGACGACGGGTGGAAAGCAGGTGCACTTCAAGGGCTCAGATGGGGTGCTGGCAAAGATCGTGCTTAACAGCGCCGACGTGTTTGGGCGGTACGCATGAGTCCTTTCCCACGTTACAAGGGGCAGCATGCAGTATCGCACGGCAGCATCCAATCTCCCGTGTCCCACCGTGCAATCCCTCCCCACTCCCACCGTGCACCGCCCGAGGCCAAAGTGCCGCCCTGTAATGCCGTGACGCAGCCCTCCCTAAAGCCTTCACCCGTCATGCCACCCGTCATGCCACCCGTCATGCCATCGAGCATGCTACCCGTCATGCCATCAAGCATGCCACCCGTCATGCCATCGAGCATGCCACCCGTCATGCCATCGAGCATGCCACCCGTCATGCCATCAAGCATGCTACCCGTCATGCCATCAAGCATGCCACCTGTCATGCCATCAAGCATGCCATCAAGCATGCCACCCGTCATGCCCCATCATGCCACCCATCATACCACCCGTCATGCCACCGTTACGCTTGTTGTGCATGGCCTGCACGTCGTCCTGTTATCCGAGAGTCTCCGCAGAGTGCTTGGCATCGCGGCACTGGGGTAGGCTTGGCGCGGCGGCTGTGGGCATGAGCTGATGGCGCGCCTGCCGACGTGTGCACGGGGATGGCAGGGATGGTGAGTGGTACGTGGCGCTGGATTGGAACAAGCAGTCCTTCAAGCACGGCCTCTCTATCCACTTGAACCATAAACAAGTGCGTACCCATCAAGCCGGGTATTGGACTGCACTGCGTGTGCTATGCTTTGTGTGTGGCTTATCCTTGGACCGACTCCTTTGGCACCCCGTAGCCACAGAAGACCGGCTGCACTATGTACCCACGCCGGGGATCAAAGGATTCAGCACACACTTCGGGACACTTATCCGGATTCTCCGGAGCTCACTAGTGAAGAATGGGACCCCCTAAGCCTCGCTGAGCCACCCAAGCCCCTCTGCATCTGCACCACCAGCGCACTGCCGCCTTGTGCCTGAAGCCGGTCCATCCCTGCCCCCCAATCTGCGCGAGCCATATCTCCACCACCAAGCCCACGCGCAAGACCACCCCTCTGCTCCCTGAGCCTCACTGGGCCACCTGAGCCCCTCTGCGGCTGTCCTGCCGGCGCACTGCTGCTGTGCCTCTGAAGCCGGCTCACATCCGCCAATCGAGTCACCCCTTCACCACCAAGCCCACATCCCACAGCACCCCGTTGCCCCCTACACGCCCTAGAGCCTGGTCTCAAGAGAGCTTGCCCACCCACGCCACGGCCAGAATGTCCAAGGGCTGTCTCGAGGGGCTGAGAATGATAAACTGGGCCGCTCTCATCCGAACCTGCGCCCCCGCCACCGACTTGTGCCTGTAGCCCTCTACCCCCAGCACCAACTCCACATGACTGAAGCCCTTGCACTGATTGCCTTGCGAGGAAGCTGCGAACTTGAGCAATGCGCTCCACACTTGCCCTACAACTGTCGTGCTTTACTGTTCCTACTTGGGATCCCATCCCCACAGTCGCCTGTGTGTCCCAAGCCCTCCCGGTGGCCAATAGTTCACCATCCGGTCGTCGCCTTCCCGACAGCTGCTCACTGTTAGTTCAGGCACGGCCAGCAGCCTCGCCCGGTGGCACGGAGCTGATGAGATGCCGTATGCTGCCGTGCAACCTGTTGTAAGTGATCGCTGCCGGTGCATGGGCCGGCATGTCAACTCCACCCGCGAGCCTCCCACATCTCCCCGATCACCCTCATCAGCTCCCCACGCCAACAACCCCCCAAGAAGGCCGGCCACCACGCCTGCTCGCCCCATCAAGTGTACCCACCCTCAGCCAAGGCTGTGCCTCTGTGACCCCCACTCTGCTCCTGAGTCAGACCCCACCCTCGGGCCCGGCGAGCGAAAGGTCCTCCCACTCCGCCAGATATCCTCCTGACACTTGCGCCGCCTGTTTCAGCCCGCCTGTGCCACCGCCCAGATCGCGCCTCTGGCGGCGCCCCCTCCTTGACCTCACAGTGCTCAGATGCTCCGCCTCCGCCGCACATCCTCCATGGTCTCAAAGCCTCGATGCCATCGCGCCTGCCTCTGCCCCGGAAGCCTGCTCAGACGCTGCTCATGCTGCGTTCCCCCAGATTCCTGCATCCCTCCACCCAATCCATCCTGCGTGGCATAGTCTGTCACCTCTGAGCATCCTCCCACACCCCTATCCATCAAGCGCCAACCCCTCTCCCACCCCCTCCCGTCGAGCCGCCTCCCGATCCAGGTCAGGCCCATGCCTCCTCTCACACGCCCTCCGCCAGCTCAGCGCCACCCACCTCTGGCCGGACACTGCCCCACAGCCCGCCTGATGATCAGCCCTGCGACCCCTCGTGCAAGCGCGAAAGAAAGCAGCCGGATCCACTTCTCCTTCCAGCCCACAGCCCCGCTATGTGCCGCCTCTTCATCCCCGTCCTCATCTCCGTCGCCGTCCACATGCTCTCCCCCTTCCGCGTTCTCATCCATGTACCGCCGCTCCCTGAAGCACCGCTGCGTCTTCCGAAGGAATCCATACGCCGCAGGGCCTAGCCCACCGCACACCTCCACTCCAAAGGGTATAAAGTGATGTGGGCGGACATCCCCGTACGTTGCCACCTTGCTTTCCTCTACCTTCTTCGCTGCCGCCCCGGGGGCCATCATGGCCGCTCCCAGGTGCACATCCGACATCGGCCGCGCCGTGGCCACATCAAACAGCACATGCTGGCCCGGTCCCTCCGCATTCAGCACTGTTACATCCGGGCAATGGTTCCGTGAGTAGGTTAGGTAGCCCGCGAAATCAGCATGCAATGTGTGTGCGTGTATGCTTATCCTTGCGACTTCTTTGGCACCCCGAAGCCACAGGAGACTGCACTATGTCCCCACGCCGGGGATCAAAGGATTCAGCACACACTTCGGGACACTTATCCGGAATCTCCGGAGCTCACTAGTGAAGAATGGGACCCCCTAAGCCTCGCTGAGCCACCTGAGCCCCTCTGCATCCGCACCGCGGGCGCACTGCTGCCTTGTGCAATGTGTGTGTATGTGCGTATCCTTGGACCGACTCCTTTGGCACCCCGTAGCCACGGAAGACCGGCTGCACTATGTGCCCACGCCGGGGATCAAAGGATTCAGCACACACTTCGGGACACGTGTGTGTGTGCTCAGCTGCCGGGGGACTGGTGATCGACAGCCACGTTATGGGGTACTGGCATCTCGTTGTTAACGGGGACGGCCACTGGAGTGCTTTGGATGATGGGATGTGGCTGTCCCTGTGGTGCCCTTCTGACGGGTACTGCCTCTTTGAGGGCGTCGGGGATTCGTCTGCGGCTCGCTATTTGGGAGTGTCCTTGATTCGTCTGACGCTTGCTCCCTCTCCGTGTCCAGTACTCATGGTTATTACACGTGCCGGGGGACTTGAGTTCTTTGACCCTGATGTGAGGTACTGGCGCATTGCTGTGAACGGGGACGGCCGTCGGATGGAAGTGGGTTTTGGGAGGCGGTTGTCCCTGTAGTGCCATTCTGGCGGGCACTGCTTCTTGGAGAGCTCGGTAGATTCGTCTGCCTTTGCTGCAAGGAGAGGCAGAGGGTGGTGAAGTCCACCTTCTGTGTTTTCCCTTGATTTTTGTGGGGAGCACTTAGGTGCCCGCATGTTTTCATTTTTTGACATGGGGTGTCCATGCTGCGTGGTGTGACTGCATGCATGGCATAACCATGGACCAACGGGTCCCATCCATCGACCGTGAGCCACTTGGGGGCATGCTAGCAGGGTCCGCTTACTCCGTGACCCTGGGACCAACTATTGCTGGGCGATGATCGGTCACATCGTATCATCTTTCATGCTGCTTTGCATCTGGGTTGGGAATATGTATGAGTTTGTGGTATCTTGTCACGGCCCCGCCCTGCTCCTGATTTGCTTCTCACATCCACTGGGATGATGGTGGGCTGGCTTTTGTCAGCTGATCTCATGCCATTCAGTGTGTGTGTGCTCAGTTGGTGTTATCTTGCCACGGCCTGGAAACGAAGATAAAGTGCTTCGCGATCCACTACCTTGCAAAGCTACTTGCATGATCTGTAAATTTGTTCACAAATTGTACATTGTGGATGACGCAGTATGCGATCGCCACGTTGCAGGCTGCAGGCTACGTACCTGACCACCAAGCGAAGACGCCGGCTGAGAGTTGCTGATCGGACACGGAAGGGGACACTCCTCTGATGGTGACAAACATGCATGGTTGCTTGAATACATGTCCACAATGGGCTCAACAAAATTACGGAATGTAATAGTCAAGATATCGTATTTTCAAGACGAATCGTTCATTTGCGACGGGAATTAAGCTTAGCATATTCAATGTTTGGTACTTAAAACAGATAGGAGGATTGGTACTGTGAAGATCGCTCGGTTGTAAGGGAAGTCTCTTCATTCACCATATTCAACCCGCTGTTTAGGGCCTTACAAGACTATGGGAGGTGTACAGCCAGCATACCGGAAGTCGTGTGTATGCTACAGTTGCATGCACATGAGTATGAAGGTGATGAGTGTTCATATATTCAATCTCGATGCAATCCATATGTGCGTGGAACCTTGCATTCATGAAATTGTATTGCAAAGAAACAATAAAGATATATGGGAAATCAAGGACAATCTGCAGACATCTCGAATTTTACTTGACAACTGCAGAATATTTTCGGCACAATTAGAGAGTCGTCGCAATACTCGGTCCACCTAAAAGCGATAGCTGAGTTGTTTATATGTTACAGTCAATTATTCTTGCCAGGAAGCAGGTACACCAAGGCACAATCACAACACACATGGGACTAGCAATATTTTATAAACAAATCAAATATTGATATACCAGCTGCGAAGATGTGTTCCAGTGCTAACTGGTCACAGCGGTCTGCTAGTCAGACATCAGGCAGGGGTCCCATGTCTCTGTGTCTCTGTACCAACAACTCTCGAGACTGTCTCATCTCTCAGTCTCACAACTAGCCAAGTGTCTGGAATGTGGCTCTAAGCAGTGGTGACACAAGGAAGCTTCTGTGCAGCTGCCAAGCAGCTGCTGGGCTCCAGCTCGGCTTCAGCCAAGACCTGGGGGACAAAGAAGCTTCCTCTCACCCAAACCCCACCACGCTCAGACCCAGAGTCACACCACAGGACCAGGGAGGGATGGCGGGAGAAAAAGGAGCAAACCCGTGCTTGTGGCACGTGTGGGCTCGAAGTGAGAAAACTGTTACACTAATTCTAGTGGAACTGTTTTAAGCACTGTCGCACAACTCTCGGCAGTTGGCCGAGGCTCGATCGGGCCAGGTGGCGGCCGATCGAAAAGTGTCAGTTTGAAATCCCAAAACAGATCAAGCAAGTGACTCATATGACTCCGGCATATGATGCGGGCAAACTGACACGCAGTGACGGGTCTCCGTCCGAAATCGTCGCGGGCGACACGACTGTCGCGCTCACTCGTCGCTACGGGATGTGTCGCACAGGGCAATTGCCCAACCCTCCAGAGCGCCCGGACGACACAGATGGGGGAGCCGGGGACCTCCGCCGCACGGACGGTGTGGTAGCGCTCTCCCGCCTGGATGGTCTTAGAGTGTCGCACTCTAATATCCACCTGACGGGACCCCTCCTCCAGAACCGGGAAGGACATGTCGGCACGGACCAGGTGACCACGAGGGTTCCAGGCGTCCGCTTTCTCTACCGAGACATTGTCCTTCCGGAAGAAGAAGAAGAAGAAGAAGAAGAAGAAGAAGGCAGTCAGCATGGCAGCAAACACCACAATCTCTAGGAAACTGATGGGATCTACTACCACTGCCATCCTCAGCAGCTCCTCAAACCCTATGGGCATGGTCTGCTTGGAGGGGGTGTACCACCTCCGACCACAACCCTGCAGGGCTGAATGCACGGCCCATCTATCCCTCACAGGGACCCACACCAAACCCAGCTGCAGATGGAGGGCCCTCACGCCCGAGGTGTACTTCTTGGCGGTGGATGGTTTGACCTTTCGGTCAGTCACCATAAACACGATCCACCACGCCAGTACATCACCCGTTGCCGGGAGCATCATTGCCAGAAAACCTCGAGATCTGTCGGAGATGCAGAAGGAGACGAACCTCCTCACCCCGGTAGAGTACGAGGCCTGTGTGTTCAAGGCGAAACACACAGACTGGTAGACGCCGGTCTGGGCGAACAGCCTGTCGAGATCTTCACCTACTCACCAAGTCACCCCGGTGAGCACGGAGTCGGTCCACTCGACAGGGCGCGGGGGGCAGCGGACCACCATGGTGGCCCATCTGGTGTCCCCCCAGAAAGTCCGCCCTCCCCCTTGCGGGGAGGGGGCGGTGAACAAGGTACTCCGTGCGGGCCAACGGCGCACTACCTTGAACACCTCGGGGAGGGACTTAACCAGCTCGTAGCCGGGGTCGCCCTCCCAGACCGGGACCAAGAAAGTTCCGGCGGTGCCTCGCTGCTGCTGCCTCTTACACCGCAGAAAATTCTGGATGATTTCAAGGAAGCCAGAGAAAGGAAGATTCTCCCAGCAGTTATGGCCTCGAAAGTCCATAACTCTGGCGTCGTCCTCCTTTGTCCAGCCGACCTGGCAGAAGGAGTTGGCACCATGCTGTGAAACACAGCAGTCAACCGTGAAGGGCCCGAACTGGACGTCCAGGGGCCTCCATAGGTTGGGCAGGAGCATCCAATCATCCCGGTCTTCAATCCAGACCGAGTGATGCCTGTCCTCGGTGCAGGCTGCACCGCCTCTGGAATGCACTAATTTGAGCCCTCGAAAGGAGGTCAGCATAGACATTGTCCTTTGAGGCAATGTGGGTTGGAAGCAGACGGATGCCATGCTGGACACACACCAGGAACAACTGCCTGAGTAACGGTATGTACTCAGACGGGCCCCACCACCGATGTAGCTGCCCAATGACACACTTGTTGTCAATGTGGACAACTACGGACTTCCCCTCCAAGTGTTTACCCCAAAGGACCAAGGCCCAGTAGAGGGTAAACAACTCCAAATACCCGATGTCCTTAGACTTTGGGTTATTTGGATTGAAGGGGAAGAAATCCGCCGGGGGTTGGCTACGGAGCCAAGCCCAGGTGACGGCGAACCAGCGCTTGTCAAGCACTACTCCCATCCCGACTCCGGTGGAGGCATCAGTGGAAAATCATTCCCACTTAACCTCCAGCCGGTCCAGTCGGACTCGTCGGCCATTGTACAGTCTCATGACTGTGCAGATGACCTTGAGGTCCTGGACCACCTTGTCATTAAGGTGGAGGAACCTCGCCTTGCATTATGACAACAATGCATGGGCGAACCTAGTGTACAGCGAAAGGCTGTACACTACTTGCCCGCAGAAAGCAAGCAGGCCAAGCAGGGATTCCAGCTTGGCCCGGGGAACTTGGGGGCCACCAAGGGCCCCCAATCTGCGGATCTCCTCCACCTTGGCCTGTACTACTAGCACCCGATCCTCGGAAATGCGAGCAGTGCAAACCCCCTCGGTGGTGGAAAGCTCCACTCCCAGGAACTACAGGACCTGGGAGGGACCCTCACACTTGTCCGGGTTGACCTCGAAGCCGAGGAAGGTTACGAACTCGTGCAAAAGCCACATGAACTCCTGAACCTCGTGAAACGAGCCTATCAGGAGAGAATCGTCAAGGTACCCTACAATGGAGGCACCTTGAGCCTGCATCCACCGGACAATTGCCCGAGTGAATCTGGTGAAGATACCTGGCATAGAGGATTTCCCGAAGGGGGCCCTCGTGTCAGCCAGAACTTCACCATCCCACCTAAACACATGGGACATCCAGTACCGGGCTGCCACTGGGACACTCCGGTAGGCCGCGGTGAGGTCCACCTTAGCCATCCACAAACCCGGTCTAAGCAAAGAGTAAGCATCCTTCACCGAGGAAAACTTCTCTTTGACTAGGTCGATGCGAGAGTTAACTCCCACATCTTCCGGTCTGGAATAGTCCCACACAGGTCTGAACTTAATCACACCTTTCCTCTCCCTTTCCACAATGTCCACTGCCGAGATGCCCTGCACTTTCCAGTGCATACGGACTTTAACCACATTGCCAGCAGCTTTCTCCTTGAGAATTTCTGCTTGCATGGCCGGCCAGTGTTCCTCAGACACATAATTTTCCACCGAGTAGAAAGTGTCTTCGGGAACTTGTGAAAAGGGGAACCCCATCCCACATGCTGCACCCCTAACAAGGTACACGCAATCAGGGTCTTCCAGAAAGGCAGCTGCCATTCTGCAAGCCTGGGGAGTCATGGCCGGGACCGAGGCCCCGGCCTCCCTGAGCTCAGACATGAACTCCTGCCACTGCTGGACAGAAGTGCCTGCTGCTTCCAAAGAGGCAGCAGAAGTCTTTGCCCACAGTTGATCCAGCAAAGCTGGCCAACGGGTGGAGGCAGTGACCGGGACATGCTTGTCCCCAATGTCAACTGGTCCGGAAACGAAAAAGGAATCATGCTTGGGTTCTCCGAAGGAGTCCCAGGCTTCCTGAAAACAATGTGTCGCCGACGGGTGACACTCCAAGACCCCTCTCAAGGCTTTAGCCGGACGGCTACGGCACATCCAAGCGTGCGCCATGGGCCGCTTCTGCCGACCAAGCCTCGGGACGGGCTCCACTCTCCCCCGACCTGCAACAATGTCCAAGACACCTCTATACCCTAAAACAGGGGCCTGGGCAGGGGGGGGAGAAGCAAGGGGGGGTGTGTCAACAAGACACACCTCAATGGGGTCTCTGACAGAAACCAATGGGCTGTCAGGGAGGTGCAAACAAGTAACATTGTCAGCCTTCGGTGAGCCCGAAGCTGACTGAACAGGGCTCTCCTCCACAAGTGGTGGAGGGGAAGACAAATCAGAGAAAACAGGCGAAGCCGACACAACACAAGGCGGGGGCAATTCCCCCGAAGTCCGCTCACCCTGCTGCAAAGCCTGTGCCGTGTCGCACACAGGCAGCAGCCCACCACTTCAGGCCTTAGCCTTAGTGCACACAACCGCCGAGCGAGCCTCTCCACATGTTGCACACACATGCGGGTGCTTGCACCCGGCAAAGCTACAACCGTTTGCCTTGTTGAAGTTAAAGCAATGCTTGTTTTTGGACTTTGGACGAGGCGAGGGTCGCACAACAGAGGGGTCCTTGGCCACCTTAGGGACCTTTGAAGGGCGCTCATCAGCACCCTTCTTAGAAATCCCCGAGGGAGTGAAGAGGTCAGTCCCCGCAGCCATCTTGCGGAGCTGAAAGTCCTGCCACACGAGAACGACCTTAGCCATCTCCATGCTGGACTTCTCCTCACTCACAAGGTGCATGAGGAAGTCATAAAACTCCAACATGACCTTGAAGCCAAACTGGTTTGCCCGAAGGCAAAACCAGTCACGAAAAGCCAACATGTACTAGGGTGTATCGCGAGTCAGACGAGAGACAGACGTGTCAGAATGACGAGTGACAGCACCGATGACAGTCACCAGTATGACCGAGAGGTATGACGAGGGTGACTGACAGCATGTGTGCCCGGAGGCACAGCGTGAGCCGATATGTATATGCGTCCGTATGTGTGTCATCGGGGGTAATCTGGGATTGGCACGATGACAGTGAGATTGAGCTTGAAATCACGATGAGAATGAATACCAGATGTCCGGGGTATGACAGTATGACACTATGACACTATGACAGTATGACACTATAGTAGTATGACAGTACTGTGGGGGGTGTCATCGTGGAACTCAGTCAGACCCTCGAAGAATGGTCAGATTCGCATCGGGGTTGAAAAGACAATGAAATCGAATATCAGATATTAAGGTTATGACAGTATGACAGTATGACGCTATGACAGTATGACAGTATGACAGTACAGTAGTATGACAGTACTGTGGGGCAGTCATCGTGTCAGCCTGTTGGCATAACATCTGAATCGAGAATGACGAATCGGAATTAGAAATGAGATCGGATCGGGAACTGAACGTTGAGCCGAAGTGTGACATCGGCTCTCGAGTGGTTGACCCTGCAACCTGAGTGACGAGTGAATAAGTAGAGCACTTGAGAAGTGTTTAGCCTTCAGAACTCGGAACCGAATTATCGTTTGTACCTCAATCTGGCCCTGATCCAGTATATTATAAAAATCCGAATTGTGTACCTTTGCACGTTCAATCAAAAACATATCTCCGAGCATCTGTCGTCGTGCCCCTGGCACATTTGGTATCAGCGTGCTGCGATTTCGCCTCTGCGCAACTCGCCCACGGGCCTTTTGTAACTTCCGTTGTAATACAGGGGGAGAGCTGCACTTCCGGCTATCTGGGCGCAATTTTAGCCTCCGTAAGTACATTTTTTTTCGTATACAACGGCCGTATCCTTTGGAAAACATCTCCAAAACTTCATATTTTCGCCCCTTAACACTGGGGGCCCAACCAGGCTCAGAAAAGTCAACATTCGTTTTCCGATCTTAACTTCCAAGTCTGCCCCAGGCTACAAACAACCGTCAGGGAGCACCCTAAAGGGTTTCCCCGGTTTATAGTAGCCAGGAAAACCTCATAGCCCACTTTCTAGAGCCTTAAAAAGGCGAAAAACAGCCAAAAACAGCCCAAAATAGCCGTTTTAGCCCGTTTTCAGCCTACCCCGAAACCTTCCACAGTAGCCCCCACCACCAAAAACTCCTTCCCCAGACCCCATAGGACACCCTAGAACCCCTCAATACCGCCCTCACGGCCACCAGCAGTTGGGAAAGCCCCTCAAAACAGCGCTTTTAGTGGCTTCTGGACAGTTCCTGGACAGTTTCTGGACACCTCTGGTTTACCCTCTGGCTGGAATATTTTGGGAGTGTACGAAGTCCGGTTACCTTCTGGGACCTTGCTGAGCTTTCTGGTTGCAGTTTCTTGACCCCTGCCTGCATACATAGGCACTTGAAATCTGTGTCGCGGAGCCCTGGCGAAATTTTGAGTTCGCCGGTGCATGGCAGTACCCCCTTCGCCAGAAGAATACAGAAGAGCGTGGTGGAAACAAGGACCCATCAAGTGGGTATTCCCCCCTGACCCTACCTACCCACCAGCAGGCGCCTTCTGGCAGAGCGGTCCTTGGAGCGGTCCTCCTTCCCCCTCCTCCTCTTCAGACGACGAGGTGGAAGACAACTGAGCGCCTGGACAGCATACACCCTGGCTATCCCACCAGCGCGCCACTACCGTGAGTGGTACTACCAGGGGTTCACGGTTTTCGTCTTCAACTACCCGGACCCTTACCACCCAGCAATACCGGTGCTTCCTGGTGAAACCTTGGCCGACGCTCCACCATCTCCAGAAGTCAGCCCTACACCTTCACCTCCTCCTTCCCCCCCTCACGAAAGCGACACTGAATAAATAAAAGGCGAGCACTTCCTACCTTCTGCTCACCTAAGGCTGGCATTTTACCGGGTAAAGGATTTTCGACCTTGGTAATACCGGTAAAATTACCGGTAATACTTTACTGGGTAATACCGTGGTAATACCGACGTGCGAGGGACTCTCAAAACCTTGCCCACGAGGCCATTCTCTCTACACACACTTTTGCACACTGCCCCCACGAGGCCATTCTCTCTACACACACTTTTGCGCACTGCCCCCACGAGGACATTATCTATACACACACTTTTGCGCTCTGCCCCAAATGTCCGATTCCGACATTTTTAAATGGGTATGGCACCGCCACGCAGGCCCGTCAACGAAAATGTTGAGTAAAGTTTCGATGAGACGAATTCACGGAACCACTACCCATGGATGGCGGCTGGTAACCTGGTATGGCAGTCACGGATTCATGGTAACACAGGGGTAAAATGGGGTAAAATCGTGATTCCAGGTGGTAATACCAATGATAATACCAAAATGGTATTACGAATGGTAAAGGATTTTGGGAATTTGGCACTTTACCACACTAGAGCATGGTAAAGGATTATGGGCCTTGGTATTACCGGTAAAATTACCGGGTAATACCGGTAAAGGTATTACCAGTGGTAAAACCAGTGCCAGCCTTATGCTCACCTGTGGCTTTTGCCACACCCAGCGTGCGATCTGATCAGCTCAGCAGCCAGTATGTCGCAACATATATCAGAGTCCTTTCCCAGCATGGGGGTCAGTGCAGAGCCGTCACGCCCCCCATTGTTCTCGCCCCTCACCTTCCCATCGCCCGCCGCTTACGCTTCCGCTCACCCCATTCCACATCCAGGCACCACCATGCCCTACACAGCGGTGCCCCGCCCTTATACTATGCCGGATGGCACCCCCGCACAGGCTGTATGGAACGGCGTCAATTGGGTATTGCCCCAATCAGCGCCCCT